>ASPP01003108.1:0-11451 GCA_000512085.1 Reticulomyxa filosa
TTTTTTTTTTTTTAAAAAGAAAAAAAAGGGGGGGATACAAAACAAACAATTTTTTTTTTTTTTTTAAAATTAAAAAAAAAAAAAAAAAAGGGGGACACAACAAAAATATAGATTTGTTGGAAGGAGCAACAAATGATGTACAAGACCTGCTTCTTCTAAGTCGGAAGGAGAAGGTCGACTTTTGAGTTCATTTTTGACATTATCTTTGATTTGAGATTTTTCCAATTGTTCTTTGGTTGCTTGCATTTGTGTTTTGTAAATTGTTTCTCTTCGTACCATCGTTTCAGGAGACGGCCTGTCTTCCATTTCTTGTCTTAATTGGTCTATCGTTTGGGACTTTTGCAGCTTTTCTTTTGTTGCTTGCATTGGAGTCTTTGCAATTCCTTTTCCATTTTTATTTTTATTTTTTTCACTTGTCATCATACAAACCAAAAGAAAACAAAAAAAAAAACCTGCTGCAGCCAATTCATCGAAACTGGCTCTATCTTCCATCTCTTGCCTCAAGTTGTCTTTGGCTTGTGACTTTTGCAGCTGTTCCTTGGTGAGTTGAAGTGGTGTTTTCAATATGCCTTTAACACAATAGTACATGCAATGTGTCAAAAGTATCTCTCTCTCTCTTTTGTTCTTTGCACGACTGCTGTTAACAACAAAACAAACAATTACAAAAGTGCTATCCAAACAAACCAGCTTCCGCCAATTTCTCTGCTTCAGTTCGGTCCTCAATGTCATACTTCAACTGATCCTTTACTAGTGATTTGTGAAGTTGTTCTTTGGTGGCTTGCATTTGACTTTTTAATATTCCTATTTTTTTTAAGATTAATATACATATGCATATATGCATATACATACATATATATATGTAAATGTACATATGTAATATGAATAGAAATAGAAATGCAAAGGACCTGCTTCTTCCAATCGCTCCGCTTCAGTTCTGTCTTCTATTTCTTGTTTCAACGAATCTTTTGCAAGGGATTTTTGTAGCTGCTCTTTTGTCAATTGCGTTGAGGATTTTAATATTCCTGTTTCCAAAGTCATTGCATTATCTTATCCTTATCATGGTCCCCTCTCTCCTTTTTCTTTTTACTTTGTTGTAAAGACAAACATACCAGCTTCGATTAATTGAGACGCGGGCGGTCTGGAGTTCAGTTCATATTTCATCGTGTCTCTGCGTTGTGACTTTTCCAAATTTTCTTTGTTGGCCTGCATTGTGCTTTTATAAATACCCTCTTTCTCCAGTTTGTTCAGATCCTGTTTGGTTTTCAATTCTTTTTCTAGCAGTTGTCGAGTATCTGTTATTTCATTTGACTGATGGAAGGATTCAAACAAGCAATAATGTCATTGAAGAGCAAGAGAGGGAAAAAAATTATAATATCCTCTCTTTTTATTTTTATTTATATATATATATATAAATAAAAATAAAAAGAGACTCCCTACTTTTGTTTCATGTGAATTGTTGTCGACAATAGGGTCAGCAGGTTGGCCATTTTCTTGTTGATCATTCAAGGCCACGGAAGTTTCGGAGACATTATTGAGATTGTTTTCTTCTTCTGTTTGTTTTGTTTCGACGTGTGTTTCTGCGTCACTCTTTTCTTCTTTTTCTACGGCTTGCTCATCTTGCTCTGTGATGGTCTGAGCTCATGTGAGTCAACAATCAAATATGCGACTCTTATATTGTAAGGTTGTTTTGTTGTATCGTGAAAAATAAACAAAGAGGATAAAATGCGTGTTCAACTTCAAAGTCTGCTGATGATGACGGTCTTACGACAGATTGCTTTGTTGTGATTTTCATTTGCAAAAAAAAAAAAAAAACATTAATCAAATTCAGTGGAAACAAAAATGTAAATAATATTTATCAAAGTGATACAATATGATTTAAAAAAAAAAAAAATTGTAGTTTTTTTTTTTTTTTGCAAAACTGCAAAAGTATCCGAGTCATCCTTTTCATCTCCTATTTTGAATTCACGAACACTTCTTTTCCGACGAGATGTCGGTTTTGTTGGTTTTCCAATCTCTGATTCTGTCATATTTATTATTTGTCATTTATTATTTATTTATTTGTTTATTTGCTTGTTTATCGATGCATATTATGTTTATCAATCTTTTTTTGAGAATTTCATATATTACTGTCTTTGTCATACCCGATTTTAAATCTGTCTCTTCTTGTGCCATTTGCTCTTTTTTTTCTTTTTTTTAATTTGTTTTTTTCATGTTCGTATTATAATATGAAAAATAGAAATATCAAACATCAAGTGCTTTTTAACTTTGAAGAGCTGCTTGATACCCTCCTGGTCCTCCTTTGAGACCACCCATGATCATTCCTGCTCCTAATTTCTTTTGTAATTCTGCCACGGACATGTGTTGCTTCTTTTTTACTGCTCAAACAATACACATTAACTAAGAAAAAAAAAGGGTATTAGTTTTCTTTTTATCATCCGTTTTCAAACCTTTTTGTATTCATTTTGATTAGTCTTTCTTTTTTATAATGAATCTTTGAAAGACTTTTTGAAGAAAAAAAATTTGCTATTTGCGTAAACAATTTTATAAAAAGAAAAATTTTTTAAAAAGTAACTCTAAAAGATGTGAATAAATCGACATAGTAATAAATGTATTTCTCAAAGAAAAAAAGGACAACATAATAATCGTTTGTAATATCTGGATAAATTTGTTTTAATATTGTTCTAGTTCTTGTTATTTTATATTTTCAATCTTTGTTAATTTATTAAAAAAAAATAAAAAATGTTAATTTATTGATAATATCATCAAACAAACAGACATACATTATTAATACCAAATAATTTAGAATAGTCATCACAAATACGCACTGATTGGACGAAATAGTCTCATTATCATTAAAAGGTTTATAATGCATTCAACGTGTTGTCGCATACTTTTGACTAGACCAAATCATTGAACAAATTTATCAAAAAATATATACTAAATTGATATCATTGTACCCAAAACCAATTTGATTGCAGAAATGTTTACAGTTTTTCGATGGAGTGATTGTCACTATAATTATAGTTTTTTAAAAAAATTTAGGCATAGTCATCATCCATAACTTGGCCGAAAAAGTTGTTTTTTGAAACAAACGAAGCAAAGTCAAGAGTTTAGTCTTTTTTTTGGACACTGAAAAAAGAGAGGAGACGACACTTGAAACTTTTGCTGGAAGGTTGCAGGAGGGAGGAAAATGCCTTGGTTTGAAGGTGGATTGTCAAACGTCTTTAGCTGGTTTTCCTCTGTTTTTCAAACAGTATTTCCCCAGCGCGGAGATGTGTATTCTCGTGCGTCTCGAACAGTCCATTTGTCCCTGTTTGTTGGTGGAGCAGCAATGCTCATTATATCTCGGTCAAGAAAAAACCATTTGCAAATATTTGGAACACCAACAAAAGACCCAACGAACTTTGACTACTCAATAAATCGTCGCAAAGCGTTGCAAGCGTTGCCATTGCCAAAACTGGTGGACAAAGAAAAACTGAAAAACATAAAGATTGTGGAAGGGTACAATCCAAACGCACGTGGGGAACTATTATTTTATCGCTGTTTCTTGCCACAGCATAAGAAGGCGCAAGGCCTGTTGTTTTTCGTCAGTGGTTATAATGCCGACAGCGACCATTTGTATTATGTGATGGGAGTGGAACTGGCTAATTTGGGATACATTATGTTTACTTTTGATCATTACGGACATGGTCGGAGCGATGGTTTGTGGACTTACATACATACCTTTGATTATCTTGTTGATGACGCGTGCTTGATGTCTGAATTTGCAAAGCAACAATTTGGACATTCCAAGATGGATTACTTTTTGTATGGGTCTTCCATGGGAGGTTGTTATTTCATTCATGTGTATATACATATGAATGAATATACAAATAAATTATATACATACATATGTATATATATACACTATAATATATATATATATGTATACGTATATGTAATTGTGATGTTGTTCGATTTTGCTCACATGTGCAAGAACATTCATTTAATAAATGTTACTAATTCCATCTGTATGTTTACAATATATGTAAATTAGGAGCTGTTGCGTTGCTAATGTCATTGAGATCACAGCAAAAACAGGAAAAAGACAACAATGACAAAGCCTCGTTACAACGTTGGAATGGATGCGTGTTACTTGCGCCAATGATTGCCATTGACCCATCGCTTTATCCTCCTCGAGTTGTCGTGTGGCTGTTGCGATATGTCGTCAAACATTTGGTCCCTACGTTCCAATTACCTGGCATTGGCAACGATTTACTGAGTGTCTCCAGCCGAGATACCGAAATGATAAAGTGGCTTAGGGACAATCCTGTCATTTATTCCTATGGAACGCGAGTCCAAACTGCCGAATCTCTTTTGAATGCTTGTGACCTGATTTCCAATAATTTGGATCGCGTCTCTATACCGGTATGGACTTACACTATAATGTCCCTCCCCCTTTTGAAAAAATAAATTGCTTTTTTTTTATTATTATTTTTTGTGATGATGTATACGTATGCACTGCACTGTTTTGTTTTGTTTTTTCCTCTTGCCTGTTGTAATATATTTGGGACAATAGATCTTGATTTTGCACGGAGAGGCTGACAAAGTCACTTCTTATCATATGAGTGAGAGACTTTACAAGGAAGCAACAAGCAAAGACAAAGTGTTGAAACTGTTCAAAGATGCCTATCATCTTTTGTTTGGTGACATTTGCAAAGATGAAGTGTATCAAGTATGTTTAGAATGGATGAAAGAAAGAAGTGGACATGAAGTGTTTCAATCTGAAAGCTATTACTCTCTTACATTTAAAGAAAAAGTGCAATTGTCAAAGACAAGCCAAACATAAGAAAGCCTTTTTATTTTTTTTTATTTTGTATGATGGGTCCATTACCTTTTTTTCATATTTGTTCAAACAGTTTTTTTAAAAGAAGTTTTTTTCGAATATTCCAAAAAAAAAAAACAATTTCTTCCAATAAAGTTGGTGTCCTCAAAACTATTAAATAAATTATAAAATAAGGCAAAACTACTCAGCCCTTTTCTCACAAGCAATAACTTTAGAAGTTTGACCTCCAGAGTTATTTGTTGCAATGTTACGTGTTGTATTGCTTTCGGAAACGACCACTGTTTTGTCTTGTCCGGTTGTGGGTGCCAAATTCGTGCACACATTTTTATGAGTTTTCCATGAAGATACTTGACATGCTCTCGAACAGTACCACTCCAACTTGCATCGGGAACATCTTTTCTCGGCGTTTTTGCCACAGCAAGCGCAAGTTGGATTACTGTTCAAAAGTGATAGTTTCTCTAAGATATCGATATTATATGTTCGTGCCCAGCTTTCTAGCTCTTTTTGTTTGGCAGCTGTGTCAATTTTGCTAAATATCTCCTGCATTTGCTTCTTTGCAATACTTGCAAAATCCGACGCTAAAAGTTTTTGGCGCAAATGTGGTAATACTTCAATGCAATCAAAAGACGATTTAATGAGTGGAAGAGTGCTCAACAATGCCAATTCCTCCAATGACCTTTTCATATCCACCAATACTGGCAGTTGATCCAATGTCATCGGACTCAAAAATTTTCGCAACTATAAAAAGATGGAGTGTAGATCTTGCATCGGCTCTATACGTAAGGAAAAAAAATATATAAAAGAGAACTTTAAGCAAATGGTTTTGTCTAAATTCATTGATCTCGTATCTCTTGCGCACCTCTTTGTCCATGAACAGGTTGTACACACATAGCCATAAATTGGCTTCTATTTTGGACATCCTTGCTACGTTAGAGGCGTCATATTCAATCCATTGGTTATTTTCAAACTTTTCTGTAATGGTCAGTTTTGTGTTTTCGTGTTTTTTTTCTTTTCTTCGGATGAATGGGTGATTTTCAATCAAACTCACTAATCCCATCAAATTATCATTTATATTAAGTATTCTTTGGGTCACACTGAGAGAAGCGTGCGACAGATGTTCTGTGATGAAACGAAACACCACAATAGTGGAAGCACAGACGCGATATTCAATATTTCGAGATTGCCTTATTAATTTCTATGAGTAGTTTAAGTGAATTGTTAGACAGACTAGAAAAAAAACTTTAACCAAAGTCTTGTTCTGACCTGTCGAAAAGTTTCATCCGTTAGCTCATCTCCAATAAGTGAATCTAGATCGTTATTAGTCACCGTTCTATACAAGTGATACATAATTACAATGATAATTCAAAATCTGAAAAGAAGCTTACCGTGCGTTAATTTTCGCAATTTTGCAACTGCAATAATCGCACAGTTCTAATAAAATATCCCCAATTTCATCAAATGCATTACCATGAAACAACAACACTTCGAGTAAATTCATCACAGTTGCTTCATGGTATAACTGTAAATATGTGTGTTGTCTTTTTTTTATTAATAGTTTTTTAAAATGTAGAATATTGAAAAGAAAATAACGAACAAGCATATAAAATCTAAGCGATAAATCCTCTTTGATGTCATTCAACAGCAATGGAAAAACTTTTTCTTTCCATATTTCAGTAATTAGTAAATCCCAAATAAGAGTTCCAATTTTTCTTTGTGTAATAAATTCTTCAACTACAAATTCGTCATGCCGAAATTGTAATGATTGATGTGCACAAATATTTAATTGTTCCAGACGCTCGTGTTGATTGATCCAATCGGACGAGCCGATATATTGAATTTCAAATTCTTTAATTTGCTCCACAAAATGTCTAGCCTCAAATAATGTTAGTACAGTAGACATTATATTTTATCTTTTGTTTATTTTTTGTTTAGAGAATATATTTCATTGTTGAAGTGACGTCAATTTAGACAAATATAAAATATTAATTGATGTTCTCCATTTAATCTTGCAGTTTTATTTTTTGTTTGCAAAAAAAAAATTAAAGCTCTAGTACAAGAATGTGATTACTTGTTCTTCCAATCTACGTTGGAAGCAATAATTCTATGAAAAAAAAGATGGAGAAATTATTGTCACCGAATAAAAACCCTCAACCTTTAGGTCTGCACTAAGAACTCACCACTCACACTCAAAATCTCAAAAAAAAGGTTCATTTTGTAAAGAGAAAGCCGTAGAAAAACACACAAAAAAAGAAAAAAACAATCATGTTTTTCCTTACCTCTCTGGTTCAACCAATACAGAAAGAGAAAAAAAAACTTGCCATTACTCACAAATTTAGATTTAAAAAACAAACACTTTAAGCAGCATGCTTTTTTGGTTTTTTTTTACTTCGCACATTTTTTTGCCGATTTTCCGGTTTTGAACCGGTTTGGCACAACACTTCTCCATGTGCGATGGTTTTACGTTTTGCCTTTTTTACTCCCTGATCTTGACAACTTCTACAATCACACTTCCGCTCACAAGCCGGACAACGAAAATTGCACTTCTTAACCAAAGTGCATTTTGGTACATCACTGTGTTTTTTTTAAAATACGTCTGAGTGTTTCCCTTTTTATATGGTTCGATTGTCCCCCTCTTATTGATCACCAAAATATCAACAACGTAACTGTTTCTGAAAATAAGATCGATATTCCATTTGCGCCTCAAGTATTGGCCGAATGTTTGCGGCTGAGTATTTCTTCAGGCACGATTCACAGAACTTTTTGTTGCATTTGCCAAACTTTAAAAAAAAAGGGAAGGAAAACAAAAACGTACATACGTACGTGTCAATGCAAAAAAAAAAAAATCAGAAAAGGGTTAAGAAGACAATAAGAAGCAAAAAAAAGCAAAACTTTGTTGTCCGAATTTTGAGTGCAAAACACCAAGTCCTTTTTCTTTTTTTTGCACTTATGACAGCTTGCGGGCGCATTTTTGGGAATGCCTAAGTTTTTTGTCAATCCAAAAATACACTTGCCCTTCTGGCAATTCTCTTTGCCACAATATTCGCACAAAGGTTTTGTCGCTTGATGCTTTGCGTACAGGACTTTTTTCTTCTCACCTGCTTTTTTTTTAGCAAAATTTCAAGTTTATAGCGTGTTTGCAATCATCTTATGTTCATATTTGATCGATATGGTGATATCGTTTACTGCTCAACTTCTTGAGCATTATCGATTTTTTAGATTTTTTTTTACCTCATGACACTCCTTTCACAAGCAACAAAACACATAACTTTGGCGCAATCCAAAAATGTCAATTTCAGTGGATATGTGCCTATCTTGCTTGCCAATAGAAAATTCAAATGGCTTGCTTGTAGATGACGCTAATGGAGGTTGAGCTGGTGTCGGTGTTATTAACGAAATGTCAGAGCATTGCAATAAACAAGGCAAAAGCGGTGACAACGATTCGACAATTTTCATGTCTGTGCTGCGACTGAAACGAGGTGATCGTGCTGGGCGTGACTCTTGGAATCCACACTCTGGACGTGCTCGTTTTTTTGGTCTAACATTCTGACAGCCTTTGTCTTCCATTTGGCCATCACACAAACGATCTCTGCTATTGTTGGTACAAGCACTGTCACAACACAAGCTATCCGAAATCTTGATATTTGTATGATTGACTTGGGATAGACCACAGAGTGAGTCGTTTTTGGATTTGAGTCTCAATCTCCGTCCATTGTCAGACTCTACCCACTCTTGGCTGTCGCTTTTTGACTGTAACAACACAATAAGCATTGAAGATGGACATTTACAATTCATATCCGTCAAAGGAATTAAAAAAAAAAAAAAAAAAAAAAATTGTTTTCTATTTTCGAAGTGTGCTTGTGTAAATAAATTTTGGAGTGTTACCACAGCCACCTTTGGGACAACAAAAATAGGCTGAATAAATGTTGGTATCGGTTGAGTCGGTTCGTCCTCTACTTCGATTTTCCAAACATTTTTGTCGTCCACAAAACAAAAATTCCAGTCTTGGCTTGTTGAAAAGAATGATTTCTTATCGAGTGATACATAGGACTTCACACATTCTCGCAACTATGGATGTCACATATAAAATCAATCAAATAAATAAAAAAGAGAAAATGAAAAATAAAACAAACAAATAAATAAAAAAAGCAAGTAGGATAAAATGTAATTTCCGACACATACACACACACACACACACACACACACATTTTCCATGTAAAGGTGTCATCTGGGATAATGACCCTGTCAATGATTCTGCCATCCAAATGTGATACCACAATACTCTATGTTTAATTCAAACAAATATAGACAAACAATTAATTAAAAGCCGTAATTAATTATATACATGTACATATACAAATTAATTATGCGTAATAGGATATAAAACGGAGTTAAATTATGCGGAGTATGTATGCACAGATAAAAACTTTGGACGGGGGTGTATGTGGACGTATTTTTTCATATTCCTTTGTAGCCACAGAGGCCAACATATCTAGGTCGGTTAGAATTTCGCCTGTCTTGTCTTGGTGCGTATTATTTTGGGATACAGAGTGGCAACCGACGGTGAATGCTGCGATTGGAACTCGGAGGGATTGTCCCATATGCGTGGCGAATACTTTGACAAAATATGGAGTAGGAGTGCTGCCACCGTTGGCATAGCCATAGTCATCGTTATACGTAGATAGAAAAGGAGTCAGGTCATAAAACTGAACTTCCGCCAAAATGTCTTTCATTTGGATACAACCAATGTTATTTATCGTCATTGGGTCCAAAGCTAAACAGCTCCACGGAGCGCTTACGACCGGTGTCCATGTCAGTGTCTCCAAAGTAATCAAACCGGGGTCATCTAAGCATTGCAGCACGCAAACGAAAAGCACTTCACTGCGGTCGATACGATAGTGCCAATACTTATTTCTCCCCTTTGACTTGACTCCACCGCTAGGGGGCCTTAAATTCCACGTCTCGTCTGTTATGGCTTCTATTGTTTCGGAATGGTCACTGCCATCCAACGCTGTTGCGGACATTGCATCACAACCTACTCTTTCTTTTTTTTCCGTATCTTTGTTCTCGCTCCATAGTTGTGGTGATTTATCTGGTTCATTTTTTTTTTCTAACACATACCCACCCAAATATGTCTTTCGATACTTTACAAAGTCTTTCAACTCAATTTCAAAACATCCTTTTCCTATGCTCAATTCAATCCAAATGACCGGCAAGTCCTTCTCGTCACCACTCCGTGCTATACACTCGCAATCCGTCGCCGTGACACCTCCTCTCAATGGAAACTGCGACCTTGGCATCTTTCTTCTTTCCTCGTCCTCACTAATTTGACTGCATTTACTCTCTGATATAACACCCTCCGATCTAGTGAACGCTGGTTCGTCTGTTCTTGTTGCAAAATTCGGAGTCGAAGACATGATTCGCAAGTTCAGGTCTAAATTATTGTTTTTTCACACAAAAATGAATTTTTTTCACTAAAAAGTCACACATGTTCCACAATATTCAAATATCCATTTACCTGAAAAAAAGGTATAGTAAAAAGATACTTCGAAATGTGGATTTCTTTTTCCCCCCTCCACTTTTCCACTATCGCAAGTTTCCGAAATTTATCATGACATAGTGTTTTCTAAGTCTGCATTCAACACATATTTTTAAATCTTTTTTTAAGGGTAAATACACTGATTGGGTGATTATGTCCGTGCCTACTTTGGACAAGCAAAATAACAAATTAGTCGTTCCAATTCTTGTTTTAAAAAGTGGCGCAACAATTTGAGTTAACTTGTATGTGTTGATGCTAGCTCTTAAATGAAAAGTAACGAAGAAGCGAAGAAGGGGGGAGAAACGGGAAAAAAAAATATTATAGTGCCATGGACATAAACAAAGGTTTTCAGGCATTAGCCAAGTGTTTCCATGTGCACATGCTCTGTATGTTAAAAAGTAGTCAAGTCGGTGATCGCGGACTATTTGCACAGGATAACAAGCCCATCAGTAAAGGCACTGTAATAATGAGTGTTCCACTAAGCCTGTGCCTAATTGAACCAAGCCCGACGCAGGAAGCTGAAACAAGTACATTGGCTTCAAAAAAACAAACTTCGCCCCATGAATGGAGATTTTGGATGACATGTACACTGATGAAAGTTCGTTTTTTGAAAAAAAAAAAAGGAGCAAGAAATTTGAAACATAATAGTAATAAATGTGCATACACAAATAATAACAATCTCGATAGAAAGTATCACATGACAATTTTTGGAAGAGTTATCAAGATTATTTTCCTTCGTATGTCCCACATCCAATGTTGTACAATTGGAGAGGATTACAAGAGAAAGAGGAAAAAGCAGAAGAAGAAGTGAAAGGCGAAAACAGAGTGAGCGAAGATATATTACAGTGTTTGTCACAAGTAACATGTGACAGTATTGTGGACGAAATCCACTCGTATCAACACGATATGAATCATCTTTGGAAAGAGCACCAACTCTCGGATACTGCAATGGATTCATTTTATCGCTTCAACTCTCTCATCTTTAGTCGAGTGTTTCGATGCGGTCATGACTACGCTCTCATTCCCTTTGTTGACATGTTGAATCACAGGCGAGTCACATTTTTCAATACTATTTTACAAGCACCAAAAA
>ASPP01003114.1:0-11580 GCA_000512085.1 Reticulomyxa filosa
TTTTTTTTTTTTTTTTTTTCTCCCCTTTTTTTTTTTTTTTTTTTAAACCTTTTGCAATGAATTATTTTTATAAAAAAACAAACACACCCACATTTATAGAACAATCCAGAAAATGAGACCGGATTTCTTTGTTTCCAATGTGCCCATTGGTTGGCCGTACGTAAACTGGGCCGAGACTGGTACTTGTTAAATTCCATTTCCGAAGTTGAACATATTCCTCCACAGCCAGTTCGGCTCTCTGAATTTTACTTAAGGTTTGTCAAACCTCCCCCTTTTTTTTTTTTTTTTTTGAACTTAAGACAAAACATAATAATAAATAATAATAATAATAATAATGATAGTGCGTTGTTGATGAGATTGCAAGACAAGGGCTTCCAAATGTTTGTGGTCCGTGGCGACTGGCCCAGCCTGGGCCGGGAAGCGCCACAAAGAGAAAATCTGGTGGGGTCGTATGTGTACTATAATTGCAAAGATATATGTGGCCAAACGGATCTCGCTCAGTTGCAAACTGAAATTCGACAGCAGAAATTGTTTGAAAAAAGGCAAAAACGTTAAATGTTTGTTTTGTTTTATTTGGTGTATACTTTCACAATTTTTTTATTAGAAAAAGTTATAAAAATCAAACATATATACACACAATAAACAAATAAACAAATAAAAGAACTGCAACAATGCGCTGCTAGAGACAACGAAAAGACAACCATTCCAATGGAAAATAGGGCCAATAGCTTGCCACTGGCCAGTACTAATATGAGTGGCCAGAGCCAAGTCGCCTCTTCGACTCGCAGCAATGATCCAATATACGCGAATACGCATCCAACGACCAATGCAAATGCAAATCCAAGTCCAATTCCGACTGTGGACCAAAGAATGCCAGCGCAATTAGCCAATGAACAAAACAACAGCCAATCGAAACCTTTGCTTCGTCGATTTTGGAACTGGTTGATCGAAAGTGAACCAGATCAACGTGTGACAAAGGCCCAACATCCGGACACAGAGTGTGACAACGAAAAATGCGACTTTGAATTAGCCTTGGCTTTGTCGGCGTCGGAGTTGTCGAGCAACTCGACCAACAACCAAACTCGATCTCATCAGCCTCGTGGTGGCCGTGGCGAAAGGCAGGCTGGTGATGCACCTCGAAATGAAAAAGAAAAAACTAACGATGCCAAAATTGCTCAGCAACAACTGAACAAGGCCGCTGAGCTGAATCAGAGGAATATCAGTGAAATGACTTTTGACGAACAAATGCAACTGGCTCGAGAACTGTCCAAAAATTCCGTATGACTATAATATTGTGTAAACACTTGAATTTTTTTTTTGTTGTTGTTTTTGTTTTGAGCACACATTGCCACTGGAATGAACATACATTTTTTGAACATTTATTGTTCTCTTTAAAATATTTTCATCAAACTTCTTTTAAATAGTTGGGATTGTAATCAGTATTTGTTGTATACACTCGGCCAATTACTACTTACAAATTATGGAGTTTTTTTTAAGGCAAATATATGTATAAAATTTTTAAAAATGAATATGAATAATTGATTGGAATACTGATTATTTCAACTCTCTCAAAAAAAAAAACAACCGACTCCAAAGTCCTTTTTGAGAATTTTTTTTCAAAAAAAGCGCAGAAATAAAAATCAAAATTTTTCCACACTTTTTCAATAAAAACAAAAATTGATACACACTATTCGAATACTTATACACTAAAACAATATTTAATTGTCATTGTAAAAAAAAAATACAAATTTGCCAATTTACTTTCCTGAAATTATTATCAAACACAGTATTTTTGTCAAAAGTTGTTTTGTAACAGATGAAATTGGACATTCGCATGCTTGATCATCAACACAAAAGAAAAAATAATAAAATCCAAAGTTTTATTTTGTTTAATTTGCTTGTGTGAGTTGACGGGCCTGTTCAAAACAAAAAACGATAAAAAAAGTAGAATGCTTTCACCGTCAAGTTTTCCAAAATATGCCAATGAAGAGGAAGAATTGGCTGAATTGATGCAATTTTTTCACTTTGCATACTCGCGTGCTTCAAACTATAAAGGAACAGTTAGTTTTCCACACGTTGTAGTTCCAGTGACACGTGTACATATGCAAAAGATCGGATAAAATATAGGTGAAATTTGAAATGTTATTAGAAAGTAACAAAGATTCAAATTCAAAGAATGCACTTAAGCAAAAGGCGATCATCCGAACAATACGTGCTGATCCTCAAAATGGCATTGAAGTATTTGAAGGGGATCCTCCAGACGGAGAAGTAACATGTTTTGTGATCACCGTTGTTAGAATTTTCTAGAAGTAGAAGAAATTTCTGTGCACCGAAGAAAATATTTTTATTTGATTTTTTTGTTGTTGTTGTTGTTCATGAATCCGAACATTAAGGTCACGTGACATTGCCTTTTTCCACCTTCCACGACGTGTTTTGGGGACACATTGCTCCACGAGCATTTGTAGTTGGTGGTGGCTGTCAAGTCCACAATTGGAAGTATCGCGAACTATTAAACTTTGGGTCGTCCTTTGATATGTCAACTCAAAATTGGATGAAATGTTAAGTTTTCATCGTTTTGTATTAGCACGTCTCGTTGTCTTTCCCTCCTCTTACGTGTGAACACTTTGTTCATCAACCAATCAATTAATAGCAACAACAACAACAAAAAATACAAGTACAGACTATGATTGGAAGGCCGAGAAACAAACACAAGAAGTGGGAAAAAACCAAGAAATAGAAGCGGAAAAAAATGATCGAGAACAAATGCCTGGGTTGAAACTAGTGAGGGAATTGGTAATGAGGTCGGGTGATTCTTTGCAGTGCAATGATAAAAATGATTTGTTGGGCGATTCATTTCAACTACCATTGAACAAAGTCAATGAGATAGATTACATGCCCTTTGTTCCAGAAATCGTAACGGGAGGAGAGTTGTATGATTTTGAGATACTGCAAAACAATATCCTTTCTGTGTTTGAACCTTTTTGGCGTGGCAGCGTTTCATTGCTGGCAAAGTATGATACCAAACACAATCAAATGTCATTGCAACGTACGAAAACAACAACGACATCACCAGCATCATCGACGACAACAACAACAACATCATCGACAACATGGAATGCATCCGACACAGATAGTGGGAATGAAAATGAAGAAATGACGATGATGACGACGATGACTAAGCAAAAATATATGTTGAATGGACATCATTCCTCACATCGTTACCATGGAAATTACCTGCAAAACTTTGTTAGGAATTTCCAATGGAAACATTTGATGCCTTTGACGGGAGTAAATACACAAATGGACACAAATGAATATACGAATTTTCATGGAACGCGTGCAGATGCAATCAGCAGCCGAATCAACTTCAAACGTCTATTTGTTCACAATTTCCTGTCCAATTCTTGTTTGAACTCTTCCGCATTTGGGCTTGAAGATACTCGTTTGGGAAATAATGATACTTTATCATCGCGCCCATTAACTACATTCACTTTGCAAATGGTTTTTTTTTTTTTTTTTTTTTTTTTTGGCGCTTGAGATAACAACTTGTTCACGCATATACATATACACACTCAAAAATATAGTCCAATGAAAATGATGCTTGTATGATGAGTCCGTTATTGATTGGTTGTAATATCCATCAATCTCAATCTTCTTTTTCATCAACAAGGTCGCAAATCAACTGCACCGAAAAGCACTTAAACTGGGTCAGCGATTGGAACAATTTTCCAATGGCTATCCAACTGCAAAAAAGGAAATGTGGATCCAATGTTAAACTCTTGATCCATTTGGCAATTGGCATAATTGTGTGCAAGCTGAACACACTTTTTTTTTGGCGAGCGCTGTGTGACACCAAAAAAAAAAAAAAATCAATTACAAATAACAAAATTTGGATGTGAAATACTTATGTACTCCTCGATATCAACACAAATTGCATTAATCATCCTAACTTTTTGAAGTGTCACAATTTCACGATCAAAAAAATCGGTGTTTCTTTCGTTTGTTGTATTTCTTCATATTTTGTTTTGTTGTATTTCGTTTTGTCTTTGCTTCGTTTTTTTTGACCAAAGCAATAATTTTTCCTTTAGTTCTCACGCAACTCAAAAAATCTGGCTCACAAAACACTAGAAAATGCATTTTCGCAGCCTGATCTTTAAGGACATTTTTTTAAATTGTAATTTCGAAATATGGATGAGTACATGGTTGTAATACAGCTTTTGAGCGATTACACACAGAAAAATTAAAAATCAGTACAAAGGATTTGAACGAGAAAGGCGAGCGTTGAGCTTTTTTTTGTTTTCCAGTCAAAGCAATCCAAAAAACACAAATTTCCATGCTTAATTATTGTGTTTTTCTGTATTATATGTTTATTCTTTCTGACGCCACATCTCACAAAATTGTTTGGAATCACAAGTCCAGGGGGTCAGTAATAAACTGCACAAAATCGTACAGTGATAGAGTTGGATGCGACATTCGATGCATCACGAATGAGGCATGTTATGGAAGTTTTATATTTTGTCCAGCGCAAGCAGATTGCACAATTTTGTGTAAGGGCACAGAATCATGCTATCACACCAGTATTTATGCGAATGCCAGAGAAAATCAAGGACAACAACTAAAGTTAAAATGTGATGGATACCGTGCATGCAACCGCATCCGCATCCATGCCAACAATACTGAGAGTATAACTGTAGTTGCCAAGCAAAGTAGCTGCTTGCAAGGGCATTGGTTTGATTTTGCAAATATTAATAATGTAAATATTAATTGCAATAAAGTGTCTGCGTGTCAAAACGATGTGGTCCAAAGGAGTTTCGAACAATACACAAATGTGCTAAACATAGCAATGAATTGCACAGGAGATAAATCCTGTTATGATATGGTTTTATCATATAGACAATCAATCAATACATCGTTAAAAATGTATTGTGATGGAGATAAGGCCTGTAAAACAGTCTTGGATTGGCCTGGTGAGAGAGTAATTTGTTATTATATTTTGTAAAAAAAAAATACCTCTTCAAATTTTTGCTTTTCCGCTGCTCCCGACTTTTCTGTTTATACATACGTATTCTTTTTTGTTTTTGTATGTAATACATTTGTGAAAAAAGTGAATAAAAGACAAACAACAACGTCGAGTATTCATTGTTCGACTAACGCAAGTTATACACCTGCTTGCTCGATGGACCTGTACGTAGAAGAAGGATTTATAAGTGATCGGTTACATTTGGAGTGCAATAAACAGAACAATCAATCTTGTGCTCACACTCACTATCACTGTGGACACTATTATAAAGAGTCTTGCTCTATGATCTTTGTCGATAATGAGTGGGACTGCATCGGTAACTGTCCAATTAAAAGCGATTCAATGTCGGATTCAGAAGAGCAAATTGTTACTACAAAGATTAATAAGACCAATTCTTCTTCAGCTACCAATACTACAGCTGAAGCCCACACTATCACCACTCAAATCTCGTCTTATGTCAATATTAGCTCCACAAAACAGGCGATCACAAATGCAACGCATACAAGTCGTTATGACTCCAAAAATGGTAACTATAGCAGTAGTGCGATTACAACTACTGATACAGGTAATTTGCAGTGACAAAGGGAAGAGGGGAATATATTCACAATTGAAATAGATATAATGTTTCTCCATTTTTTAATCAAAAAGAGAATACTTAATATCATTTGACACAACGAAATAGTTTCTGTTCATACAACGACGCAGTTGGCCAAAAATTTTTTTTATAAGCACCGCCAAATCATTATCTTAATTGCTGTAATTCTTGGGTGCTGTGCTTGATATTGTCGGGTGGAATTCTTGTTATTTTTTACTGTGAACAGCAAAGTCCAGAGGCTCATGAATCAAAGGAAGACGAAAATACCTTTTTAATAAGCCAACACAAATACGATGGAACAGAAACCGACACCAATGTTCAATAGAGCCTAAAAAAAAAATTGCTTTTTTGTTTTCGTTTTACTTTTATTCCTCTCGCTATTGAAAATGCTATTAAAGATTTTCAATTGTGTTTCCAATATTAACAGACATTTGTTACATATAGATTAAACTTGCTGATAAAAGCAAGTTATAATCGCTTTGTTGTGATTTTCTTCAGCAGAATGATGTTTTGATATCTCTTTATCGATTGAAATGTCATTTTTTTTAATTTTATGGTAGTTTATTTATTTCGGTTTGTTTGTTGATATTTCAAAATGAGTGAAAACATTAAGCACCATTTGTCAAAAACGAAACAGCATGTGCAAAAATTTTTAATCAGACCAAAGAGACGGAACATTTCGCTTTTGTGCTCCTCCACGAGACAAAGTTGAAAAATGTTGCGCAGTTTATTTATTCGCTTGCATTGGAGTGTGTCAGTTCCATTTGCTTTTTTGTCTCTGTTAAAAACTTATCGAAGTCGAGTAATGGAAGATAGTGATATATTGCTTCACATTGAGTAACTTTTATCACATTTACAATTTTTTCAATTCTTTCCATCGCCGACATAAATATTTTTCAAATTTGTGTCGATTTTTATTTGCAATGCTTTGAAATTCGGTGGCTTTCGATGTGTTCCATGTTTCTTTTCCAATGATTGCGCTGGGAACCTCGGATAGGACTTGACACATCTCTCCAAAAAACGTTATCGGGTCATCTTCAAAACCTAATTCACGCGCTATATCTTGCCTTTTGACTCCTTCGGTTTCAGGTAAGAAATGACTTCCATTGTTCGTTTGTGCCAAACACTTTTCGATCTGGTAAAATGCCTCCATTTGGATTGACACTTTGGAAAAATCACAAGAACATGCATACATCCCATTTTAGCGTTTTTCTGCACAGTCTATTTCTCTTTCACGTCTGACAAAACACCATCAAAGATTTATTGAACAAACGCTTGAACATTTCCCAAAACTTGCCCATTTGAAGGTTTTTTGAAGTCTCGGAGCAAATGGGGTAAAAATACAACAATAAAAAAAAATATACAAGCGAAAAATAGGAAAGACTCAGAACATTCAGCGGCGTTGTAGGGAACGAATTCAGCGTAATCAGAACATTTTTTGCCACTGTTTCGATTGATTTCGTTCTTTTTTCCGTTATCCAATTTAGTACTTGGGATATCTTCGATGATAACATAAGTTCCAATTTTGTCGTACCAAGTTGGAATTGGAATACGTGGTTTGTTCCCAGCTTCATTTCTCTCAGCAGCTTTTTTCTTCCTTTTGGCGGTTGGCAGAGGATCCAAAAAATTATGAGCACAAAATATTGACTTTAACAAAAATCGAATTAAGGAGGACAAAATATGTGTCAAGTTTTCTTGAAATGGATATTTCGATATATTAAGCAGTGCTTTATCAAATTCATTCAAAAGGTACATCGCGGCATCCGTATACGTAATATCATCACATTTGTACGTATCTTGTGTTGATCTTACATACGATCTCAAAGCAGCCACGAAGGCATCAACGCACTTTCGGTTTTGAGCTCCTTTAATCTCTGCCCCCTGTTTTTTTTCCAACAAAAGAAGTAAAATTATGGTATATTATTTGAGCAAAACTCACGACATTAATGCACATGTGTACCTCAAAATTGAACAATTTGATTCCAATTTTTCCACATTTGATTAGTAGTTTAGCAATATCTGCGATATGTTCCTTTGACGTGAGTTCTCCAGGTTGCGGCGCCGTCACACTCGACAAGTCATAACAACAAAAATGCACTCTAATTGCGATAAACAAAAAAGTATGGAGTACCAGATAACTTGTTTGTTTTCTACTGTTTTCGGCTATTGTTGTCATTTTGAGGAAAATAAAAGTATTACCTTTTTTTTATTGCCGTTGCTTTTTTCTTTTGCGTTTTAGGGTTAGTTGGTGACGATTTTTCCAAGATATGTTGGTCTTTGTTCAGCAAATCAATTTTTGCACTGCTACTTTTCTGTCTCTTTTTCTTGCTGTTAATTCTTTTTTCATAATTCAGATCCAATTTCTTGTAGTCATCACTCCATAAATTAGTCAATTCTTTTTCAGATAATGATTTGTTAAATTCTACTATTTCTTTTTCTCGCGCTTCCTCTTCTTTGTTTAGCATAATTTCACATCGAGCCAATAGCCACAAAAATTTATCCAATTGATGGACAGACTCTATAAAAATGTCAATGCTGTCTGCGTGCCCACGTTCCTCTTTAGTCGAAAGATCTTGCAAGGATGAGAGCATTTGTTTGAAACAATCAATACTCACTATGGCGATTTGACTTGACGTTACATTCATGTTGTCCTCCACTAACTTGCTAAGATAGGGATACCACTTTAATTTATTGTCACGATTTGCGCTTGTTGAATGGATTTGCAAATGTACAGTGGAGTCTCTATAACAATTACGATCACCGGGATTGCACGTCATCATAGTCGCAGAATTCACTTTTTCTTGACGTTGACTGCTGCGTGCTTCCCATATTGGACCACTTTGCAGCAGTTTCTCTTTTTTATTTTTTGTTTGTTTGTTTGAAGGCAAAGAAAAGGGAGCAGTATTACAATAAAAAATAAAAAATAGACTTTTTTTCTTACAACTGAGTCTCAAGTTTAAAGAAAAATGTCCTTTTTGTGGCTTTGGCAAACCAACGAGAAATTCTTTCTTGTGCAATGGTGGCGCACTTGGATGCAGTGGATCATTTTTTTCAGTCTGAGTTTGGTTAATGCATGTTAACTGGCGTAAATCTTTTGGATGGACCTTAGATCTTGAATTGGTATCCTGAAGTTTGTTGTTTGAACTAACTTGCAATGAAGCCGATGACGGAATGTTATTTTGAATTACATTTCTTGACATAATACTTTGGTTGGCCTCTATTGTTGATGCATTGGAAAAACTCAAATTGGAAGATGACGGCTTCGATTTATAGTCACTGGAACAAAAGGAGTCATTGTGACATCCTTTTCGAAAATCTATTCCTGCAAACAAACCGGTGCTGCCACTACCTCAATCCGATCAACAACACAATGCACTCTCTTTTATTTTTATACTTTCGAGACAATTCTATTTGATTTGTAAAAAGTGTTCACACAATAAATTTTTTTAGGTTTTGTAATGTGTAATTACAATTAACGTTTCAACTTTCTTTGTCGTAAGGTTAATGCTTATGCAACTGGTGTCATTGGCACATCTCGGCAGGCCATTTGAATCTCCAAGTACACAGGTTTCGTTTAAAGGCAACGTGATATTTGCTATTGTGGTCTTTGCTATGTTGCTTGACAGCCGTCTTCTTTTCTGAACTGGCCCCAGAAAATGGAACCGATCTTTGAAAACACCATGTCTGGTTCCGTCATTTGTTTGCATAACTGAAGGTTCTACGATCTTGTTTTGGAGCTCTCTTTCATTTTTTTCAAACCAATCTTTTCTGTTGTCTACTTTCTTATTACACTTTTCATTTTTTTGTTCTTGGTGCAACTTGCGCTCTTCGAGAATGATTTTTTTACCAACGTTGGGATTTTTATTTTCAGAGCTGCCATCGTGACAGAGAGGTCTCTTACGTGTTGATTGGAAGAGTGCTGCTGCGTATTTATTATCATCTTTCGTGTCTTCGCTCGATGAGATCTTACTTTGACGAGCGAAAACAATTTCCTTTGGTCCATCACGCGCAGCTGTGGATAGATTCACGCTGTTCACAGTAGCTCTTCTCTGATCTAAAATATAAGCAGTCCGAATTTTCAGTTTGTTTTTCCGCTGTTTGTGCTCCATTTTTTGTGAAACAAACAATTTTTGTATTTTCTCCAACTTCAGTGAGAAGTGTTTTGAACAAACACGGTACTTGTGGATTTTTTTTTGATGTTTGTCACCCAGGATCCCGAAATACCAAACAATACACAACATGCCCACTTTTAAAAATTCTTTTTGTGAAAGCAACAAAGAAGGTCAACAGATTGTTAGTTTTTTGACCAAGTACTGCTAAATTCAAAATGATGAACAAATTTTTTGTACACTTTGTATGAAACAAATATTTTTTAAGAGTCACAAGGATTTGCTTTTTGTGCTGTTCAAATCAAAACAAGAGATGACATTGAAACAAAAAAACGCACATTGCAAAAAAAAAAAAGTAATTAATAAAAAAAGCTTTGCCGTTGAATAGTCAGCAAGATGAATTTTAAAATTTATGTAATCTAAATTATTAACACAACAATACCTTGAAGAAATAGACAAATTAATTACTTATTAAAAAAATTCTTTTTGTTTGTCGTGCAGTTTATTACAAGCGATTTAACCTTCAAGATGTACATCAGGATTATGCGACGTTTTCGAGGAATCAGCCAGTTCAATGAGAAAATTTTCAATGACGCTTTCCAATTCGACAATTTGATGATGTATCTCTTTAGTAATTTTTTTCTTCAAAGAATTTAATTTGGTGCTATTGAGCGGACAGTCAACTAAAGGACTAGTGACATCAATCGCAATAATATCTCTCAAAGTGTGTAAAGGTACATTGGAAAGCATGCATTTAATGATTTGTGGTTTATTTATGTTTCTTTCCGCATCATCGCTTTTTTTGTCAGCATCGTCATCTTTTTTTTTTTCTCGGATTTGTCCCTAGTAATAGTAACAGGAGTTTTGGGGAACGCAATGGGCGTGCCAGATGCGCCAGGTGTGCCAGATGTGCCAGATGCGCCAGGTGTGCCAGGTGAGCCCGGTTTTAGTTTGTCCAAAAGTCCGGAATTGTAGCTTTCGACGTCGCTGTTAATTTCTTTGTCCATGCTGTAATACTCATGATCTTGTTGATATCCATATTCGTCATCACTTTTTGCAGCGATAAGTGGAGTGATAATGAACGAAGGAGCTTTGGTCAAAAGAGTTGGTACAGTTATTGCTCCTCCATATACTTCCGATTCTTTCTCGGCTACGTCTTCTTCTTTTTTCTTTTCATTACTTTCGCCGCTTGAGAAATTCCAATCCAAATACAAATCCTTCACTTCTTCCACTTCCTCGCCTTTGTGTTCATCTCCCGGTGCCAAGGGTGGTAGCTTCATGTACAGTTGTCAGCACAAAGTTTACAAAACACTCAAATATATACGGATTGTATATTCGATCGCAAATGGACAACAAAAAAAAAAAAAAAAAAAAAAATAATAATATGTATATACTTATATACATATATACATTATGCGAATAAATAAGTAAATATATATGTACACGAACAAACGGTGTATACATACGTACACACATATATGTATATGTACATATATACAAATAACAAGTGTTATAAAAAGCTTACAATTTGAAAAAAGGTGACTTGGACAATGATCTTGGACAAATTGAAGACCATGGAAAAAAACAAGATGCACCACACCAAGATGTAAATTTGGCCTTCCCATGTCATCCCCGTCACCCGGAACAAGCGCATGATCTGGTCTCCAATCATCAACGAAAACAAAGTCTTTGCCGTAAATTCAGGGTGGTTGAATGCTTTTTCGCCGTTTGGAATGCCAAACAAAATTGTTCCGCAATAAACATAGCCCATAAAAAATGGGAAGATTGATATTATGCTCTAAACAAGCAAATGAATAAATAAAAAAAGAGATTTTTTTTTTTAACGTTCCTTCAAA
>ASPP01003149.1:0-12592 GCA_000512085.1 Reticulomyxa filosa
GGGGGGGGGTAAGAAACAGAAGAGAAAGAAAAATAAATAAATAGTTTTTTTGTGTGCTTTAAAAAATTGACAAAAAATAGTGGCAACAAATTAAAAAAGCAACGGATACTTCAATGAACCGCCACCAAAGACGAATAAAAATTGAAAATTCGAAAGGAAAGTTGCTAAATAATGCGACAACCACGAAAGCACAACTTTCGAGAGCTGATGAATTGACCAGTTTACAAGCGTCACACGGCATTGTTGACTCGGCGTTGGAGGCATTGAGCAATGTCAAAAGTGATTTGTTTGACCAAAAGTCACTACTTAAACAAACACGTAAAAAAATTCTTGACCTCGGTAACTTAGTCGGGTTTAGCAATTCTTTGGTTGGAGTCATTATGAAACGAACTACAGAAGACCAATGGATTTTGTATGGAGGAATGCTTTTCACTATCGTTGTCATCTTTTTATTGTGGTATTTTTTCATGTGATATCCCGAATTCCGTTTTTTCTTTTTGTTTTGTTTTTTTCCTTTGTCTTTTCAAATACGAGCCATTTTCAAATTTACCATTTTAACAAGCTTACATCCGACACTGTTCTGTTTTCATTTCTTTTTTTGCATGCCTTTCTGCAGCATTTATATTAATTCTTCACACTCTTTTGTTTGTTACCAGGCCAATGCCACAAATAAAACGAGATAAGAAAAATAAAAACTTCTCTAATTATCTCTTTAAGAATTTATATTTACAAAAAGGATTTTATAAGTACACGTCATCCACATTGGAAATGATTTTTTGAAAGTGCGTCATTTAAGAATATCTTTTTAAAAAAATTGGAAATGAAACAATTGATTTTATTATATATAAAAAAAAATTAAGAATTGTTGCTATGAAGAAAAGAAACAATGTGTCAGACAACAACACCATCAACTTTCCACTCATAGATGGGTTGAATATCAACAGGAACACCTTTATGAAGTAGTGCATCTAATATTTTTTGAGTAGGTGGCGCATTTATAGCATATTTTTTTGCAAGGACTTCTGCTTTGTCACGATTGGCAGTGCCTTGAATAGTTAAAACTTCATTGGCTAAGCTTTGGACGCTCGATTCGATTTTGTCAAAATCAACTTTGAAAAATCCAGTTTCTTTGTCAACGACAAACCCACCTTTTTCGACGATCCAATTCAATTGCAAAGCAGTCCCTTTGCCATGGGCTTCTTTCAATCCAAATCGAATACTGCGGAACATGCTGGCCAAGTAGGTGATCAGCACACTCTTGTACTGGGTGTTGTCTTTGTCATTGGGGAAATCGCCATGTTTCATCAAATACAGCAGCGCCCACAGTCCAACAATATCAGCTTTGGCTTCCTCAATGAAGGAATAGTTGGGTCCTAACGCAGCTCTTTGAACGGCAATACAAGTTTGTTTGTTTGTTTGTTTTTTAAATTTATGTATTTATTTTTGGCACACCGTTTTTCCAAATAATAATAATAAAAAAAATATATATATATATAAATGTATGTATGTATGTATATATGTATACATTAATATATTATACCTTACAGTGGAAACACCATATTTGGTTTGATTCAGTTGGTGTGGACCCAAAGAGTGGCACATTTCATGACACAAAATGTGATTGAAGAAAGAGTCAAAGGAGACCAAAGTGCGCTGAGAGGGATCGAGGGACAGCTCGCAGATAGGTATGAGTACTTTGTTGAACTTTGCTTTTTGCACATTTCTGAGAATGACGAGTTTATTACCATACTTAGTAGTAACGCGTTCGTCATTGGGGAGATTGAAGGCCGCAGTTTGGGGCCCTCCTCTTTCTCCGCCAAACATGACTTGGTCAACCACGACGATAGGCTTGCCTTCGACAATGTGAGGATTTTTCAGCTCATCAGCACAAGGCAGCGCATTTTCGAGCTCTTGCAGCTTGCTTGCAAACAGTTGCAACTTGCGACTGCTTTCGGCGTCTCGAATGCAAATGCACGACTTGAATGCTGCCTTTTGATTCAGCAGCTCGTCTTCGTATACTTCGTACGGCCCAATCGTCGCGTCAATCAACGACTCTTCTTTGATATTCAACCAGTCGACGTCCGAGGCAATGTAGTCATTGCTCAAAAACGCCTTGCATCGGCTTTCCAAATACTTTACCAATGATTCGTACTTGTCTTTCTTATTTAACACTTCCGCTGCTTCTCCCAACAGGACACTGGCCGATTCCAACCATTTCTTGTACACTACACTGTAGGGGACATATTCCAATGCACCCTGACATACACACAACACCGTATATACATATACATATACGTATGTGTAAATAAACTTTTAAATAAATTCATTAAAATTTTTTTTTTTTTTTTTTTTTTTTTTTTTTTTTTGGGGGGAAAAAAAATATTGATGTGCGATTTTGCGTGGTAGGCTAAAAAAAAAAAAACCACACACACACACATAAAATTTATATTTTTTTTATTTTAAAAAATTATTTATAAAGGTGATGAAACTTGATCATTTCTTGTAATGATGGTGAAAAAAACCTTTGGCTTCGGCTTGCTCGTCTTCTTTTAGAGAGCTCACGTACTTGTCCCACTCTTCTATAGTCATGTCCTTCGGATAAAAGTTTGCACCTTTTGGCTTTGGAAAGTCAAGTCGATCGTGCTCGTGCTCACTTAGGTGGTCCCAAAACCCCATGTTTATGTCGAAGAAACGCAAATACTGCTCTCGTGTTACATTACTCTCCGCTTTCTTTTCCTCTTTCGAAATGTCCACGTCCGCACTAATTGTTTTTTCTGTTTGCATATATGTGCGCTGTAGCTTTGCTTTAATATGCTCTCTCTTTTGTATATGTCATACAATTCTACAAAATAATAACAATAGTGCAATCAAACTGACCGATGCACTCCTTCCACTCAGAGTACGTCTTCCCAGTCGTTTGCAATAAAAACAATTCGTCCATTATACGTGACACTTCTCGCAATTTAAATAGAGCTTTCCTTTCGCTCAAAGAAAATGGAGTCAAGTCAAGCGGAAGGATAACCGGAGCATACTTTGACAGAGATGATAGATCAATTTTGGGCAATGATATTGTTGACATTGATCCAATAGTGATATTGGAAAAAGACAGTGGTTTTTATATATAACTTTTTCCAAACATTCTTTGGAGTGTTGTCGCTCTTGCGTATTTCTTGATATGTGTTAACTCAAATAGGTTATTTATTTCCATGCTCACAATTTGTTCCTGTTTTTTGTGTAATCAATTATATAATTTAATTAAAATTTAAAAGATAGTAATTACTTTAAAACGATCGCTCTAATAGACAGTTTGAAATTATACGTGTACTTTAATATTAATATAATTTGGTAAGAAGGCATTAAAATACAATGATTGATCTTGTTATTACATTATTAAGTGCAATGTTAAATGAAAAAATGATTTGCAAGAGTACCAAAACAAAAAAATTAATTTAGCCTTTTACTTAGAATAATCATTAAACAATTATCTAAGGACATTACACAACGTTTTCAAAAATGTTTACATAAAATAGCAAAAGTGAAAAGCATTTGTTGTTTGGAGGAAGTGTAGTAGTTCTGGGTTTTTTGAATTTTTGTCTACGGGTCTTTTTTAAAAAATCCTTCGATAAATAATCAACGATGGCATTCACAGCAACTGAGCTGACCAAACAAATTATCTCCTTAGCTGGGAAATATAGCCCTTGGAATGAGAGTTTTATCAATAATTTTGAATTTCAACTTCCTAACACAGCACTGTCGGCGTTGCACTATCCTGTTATTACGTTGGTTTTCTATTGCTTTTTTATTCCAAGCCTGGAAAAGGTTAGTAAATGGTGTGCTTAACAGAAAAAACAATAAAAGTTTTCGTAAGAGTTGCGCTATTCCTTTTTTATATTGTAACTCGCAGTAGCAAAGACTGTGAGAAAGGAGAGAGAAAGAGAAAGAAAAAAAGAAAGTATAGAAAAAACACGACAAAGTTCTTTCTTTGTACACAAACGAAAATCGAAACACAAATATATAAAAGTTTATGAAAAATCGTCGCCCACCACCATTGAAATACATTTTAGTCGTTCATAATCTCTTATTAAGCGCGTTGTCATTTACTTTATTTGTGGTTTTGGCGTTGAAATTGATTTCTTTTCGAGAACGAGGCTATTCTTACTTTGCTGTTTAGTTAGCATAAAAAAAACAAATAAATAAATAAAATAAATAAACAAAACAAACGTATAGATTTTCTGTGAGCTCAATTACAGTGACCAAAAGGGATTGTTGACATTTTCTTATTATTTGAACCATTTATTGAAATACTATGAAGTTAAATCCGCTTTTGCGAAACCTCAATTTTTTTGTCACTCTTTTGAAAAAAATATTTTATTTTATTTTTGGGTTTTATTGTTGTTAATAGTTACTCGATACGATATTCTTGGCACTGAAAAAGAAACCTATCAACTTTTTGCACGCTTATCATCACCCTGCAACACTTGTTTTGACATGGGGACAACTGGTTGATAACACAGGCATTCAATGGATTGTCATTTTGTTTCGTATCTCTTTTGTTTTGTGTTTGTGGGGAAAAAATATATTACACACGATTATCTTTTTCAAAAGCAAAAAAAAAAAAAAAAAATGTGGACACCACATTGAAATACTGTTGTAACTTTTTATTCTTTTTTTCTCGTGTTCTCTCTTCTCGGAACTTTTTTTATACGTGTTGGAATGGGGGACTACAGCCTGAACTTGTTGGTTCACGTTGTGATGTATTTCTACTATGCTTTGGCTGCGTTAAGTGTTGAAATGCCATTCAAGCAGCTGATTACCGTTTTGCAAATATTGCAATTCATTTTGGATCTGTTTGCATGCTTTGGGGTATGTGCATATTGATGTGTGTAATTGTTTCTTGATCTTTGTATAACAAATGTGTTGCTTTGTTCTTTTTTTTTGAAATTAATAGGCCTATTTCGTGTTTGTTTTCCAAGACAGGTGTGTTCTCGGAAAAAATTTTTTTTTTCCTTTTTTGAAACGAATATTCGCTTGGTTTGTCTATGCTTTTGTTATTAAAGTTGTTTCGGTCGAGAAAGAGCTGCTACCGTTGGATGCTTTATTCTGACATCATACCTGTATTTGTTTTTAGATTTCTATAACGAAACGTACGGAAAGAAACCTCAGCCAGCAAAAACAGTTCAAAAAGTTGAACCTGCAAAATAAAAAGAAACTGCAGCATCTTTTTTGTTGTTGGAATGTGAAGTAAATAAATAATCATGATTTTATTATTTTTATCACTTTATTTTTGTTTTAAAACTTGAACGAAAGGGTGTGGTTCTGGCTAACAGCTGTCTTTGCATTCATTTTAGGTAGTGAATTTTGAGTTCAATTGTTCAACGCATTTTTCGACATCATTATCAAATTTACCAACGTCGATTGTTTGAATTTTTTGTATTAATGAAAAAAAAGTGAACGATATTTATGTTAAATCTAATGAATTTATATTGAAATAGTAAGCAAGAACTGTTACCTTTTCTTATCCGCATTTGAACAACAATATATTATGACAATTATGTTTTCATATTACAATTATAAAAACAATTAAGGATATTATCCAGATTTGTAGTTTGTAGGATTCAGTATTAATATGCTTAGAATAGAATTCGCAATTTCGTACATAAGGTTTATGTCATCACAACAAGTGTAAAGTATAATATAATTTTGTCATACAATAAATGGCAATGTCAATGCTGAAAAAGAAAAGTGTATTGTTTATGGTATCATGATAATATTAAATTTTTTAATAAATAAATCCAAAAGATAAGCAAAAACTTATTTTATGTTAATAGCATATGATTTATTTTTAATAGTAAAACTAGCTTTAATACAACAATAGGCTTTTGCTGACTACTTTTTAGATTTATAAAAAAAATATCAAAAAAAGAAAACATACACTGATAATTAGCAATCAAAACGTGCATAAAATTCATTGACAGAAACAAACGTATATACTTTTCGGGTTTAAGTAAAAAAACTGTACAAAACAAAACATTAGCAAATAAAAAAAATTTTCAGAATTAACGTGTAAAATGATTGCAATTTGTGTTCTGATTTTTCAATTGATGTATTTATTTAATGAACTAGATTGTACCTTTCAAAACTCAAATTGATGGGATTATCGACATGACAAATACCTTGGGTAAAATTCGAACATTTTTTCCAATCTTTCATAACAAGATTTGTATATCTACGTACCACTTTCATTTTTTTGTTATAAAAATAAAAACACATCAATATGTCCACATTTTTTGGGATAAAAATAGATAAGTACAAGATTGTGCTGTAGTTATCACTGCAATCGATTTGTTTAAATTTTTTTATTCGTGCCGAATTTTTAAATTATATATGATTTGCCGAATATAAAATATATATCTTTGTGTGCATATTTGGTGATTGACATCTTGTTTCTACGAAAGTGTCAATGCGTCAATTAATTTGTATATAAATATACATATTTTATTTTTTCTCTAGATTTTTTTCAGTTAAGTTTTCGACGACACAACAATAAGGTTGCACTTTTTCGGACAAAAAAAATTAATTATATTTGCGTTGACATTTCTTGTGCAATTAGAACGGCAAAAAAGCAACAATTTGATTAATCCAAGTTTTTTTGGAAAAGACATGACAGAAGGCTCAATTTTTTTATCTTTGAAAAACTCTACCATTTTTTTACAAATTGAACACTCATCATTCACAGCCATCTATTGAAATAAGGAAAACGGGAGAAAAACAATTGCTTGCACCAAACAAATGTTGCAATCTATATTGACAACATTAGCAATAATTCACGATGTACTTGCGTTATGTTCATATTTTTCATTATGTGAAACTTTTTTTTAGTTTCAATTCAATTGACAATTGCAAAAGCAATTATATATTTTCAGTGTCACAATACAAATTTAGCGACATATAGAATATGAAACTAAAAAAAATGAAAAATTTGAATGTGTAGAATAGCTTATATATTAGTATCAGACAGTTATTTCGTAAATTGAAATTTCACAAAAAGAAACGAAAATATATTAAATAATATAAGGAACAAAACGATCAAAATGAATAACATAAAGAATAAATGAAGTAAATTTTTTTTATTGAGCGCGTATTTCTATTTTAACGTAAAATTTCACTTACAATTAATGCCATTTACATATAAATAGATTTTTTTTATGTTTGAGATGTTACTTATTAGTCCATGAAAATTTACAAATAATATCTAAAATATCTTCTCTTAATGACATTATTCTTTTTCATTTAAATGACGAATTAACAAAAACTGGTCGCAATTCTTTTTTTTAACAAACTTTCTTTTATCGTCAATTAATGAACAGAAAACAGTAGTTTATATGATCAAATCAATAAAAAAATGAAACTTGAATCTAACCATTACAAGTATCGTATTCTGACACGTTATCTATGTAACTAGTCATTCCAAAGACAACAATGAAGAAAAATGAAATAAAAATGAAAAAGGTCCAATTTCTTTTTTAAAAAATTTTTCGTCATCCATTTTTTTTTGTTAAAACGTCTAGTTAATATGATCAAACAGGATATCCATGTACAACTATGAACTGCTAATGCAAACAAACTGCACGATTGTTTTATAAAAAGCTTTTTACTGTTGTGAAAAATTGAATATGAGAAAAAATTGGATGACAGCTGCTGCATACGAAGTTTGAAAGACACCAAATAAAAACGTGTCCCTTTCCCATTTGCCCTTTCAAAAAAGCCACAAAAAAACCCATCATTTTTTGCCTGTACAACATCAATAAAGTCAAATGTGATTTTGTTCAGCAAACTTTCAATGCTTCCGTCGCAAAAAAAACTACGTCTGGATCATCGTCTTGCTTCTAAATTGTGAATGTACATTTCATCATATATTAAAAAAAAAAGCAACAACAACAAAAAAAACCTAAAACAAAACTGCAAGCTTTTCCAGAGACGTCTTGAATTGTGAGACAGTCGACGAGTCAAGTCGAGGTAATACATCTACCAAAACTCTGCAGGCATTAAAGCGAACATTAGAAATAGGGTCACTCAAGCCAGTGGTCAAAAGGTCAACAAATTCTCCCTTTAATTGTTGAACAGTGAGATCTTTGCACAACAACTGAACGGTTTTCAAGGGAACCATTCTGTGTAAATAATTTCCGCTATCTTTGTAAAGATTTTTCATGGGCGTGAACACTTGTTCTGCCATCCATTCGTAGCCAAAGGATTGATTCAAAGACTGGACCTGTCTGGACGCCGTTTCGCGAACAGTGGCAGCGGGATCCTTCAGTGATTGGATCAAAATATCTTTGAGACGCGACTTGGCAAATTTGTCTTTACCCATTTGAATTCCAATTTGAGCAATATTGACAACAATGGAATTGCGAACACGCCACCGTTGATCGACTGTCACTTCCTTCAGCAAAGGCAAAATGTCCGACTCAAACAACTCGAGGCCGAGTATTTTGCAAATGGTCGACAACTTCATGCAAAGGTTCAATCTGGTTACAGGACTTTCATCAGCGGCGAGCTTCTTAAAGATCGGCAATAGCTTTTCTTTCACGCCTTCGCGGGTGAGATATTCGCCCAAGCACGCCACCTGTTCGGCCAAGGTTTCGCGAACGTCAGCGACGCTATCGGATAAGAGTGGTTGCAAAGACTCGGTCACTATTTTTTGAGCAAAGCCTTGGCCATCACTGTATTTGATAATTGTTTCCAGCGCGCCAATGGCTGCCTTTCGAACCTGTGGTTCATTGTCGCTCAACAGCTTCACGTACAACGGCGCAATGTCTTCTGTCACTTTTTGTCCTTTCAAATGCGAGCAAATATCGGCCAAGTTCTCTGCAATGTGCTTTCGGACTCGCCACGAGTCATCCTCTACAGCCAACTTCACAAAACCAGGGATGGCATCTTGCGATTTCTCCTCCGCCGATTTTTCTGCAATTTTTTTGGTTACGTCCACCAGACATTGTCGCATTGTCTCCATTAATTCGTTTTGTAATGATTCCAACAAAGGACGGGCAAACGGCATTATCACTTGGATCGATTTCATTTCCTCGATCAATGGGACCAGGTTCTTGTATGCGTCGTTTTTCACCATTGGCATTTCATCGCTGCAAAGACGTCTGTGGCATTCCAATAAATTCTTTCGATCCTCTTCCAATTGCAACACTTTGTATAGCCCTGCTGTCAATGCACTGGCGCTGCAACGGCTTGTGAACCAACTTGCTTCCACTAGTCGATTTAATATGGGATACGCATAGGTCTTCACGTGTTCCACTTTCATTTTGGCTATTAGTTTATTTATTGATGCTACAGCTGCCTGTCGGATTACTGTCTCTTCGACCATCGCCAGCTTTTCGAGCAATGGCAAAATATTTTTTGCTGCAGCTTCACTGCCTCCTGTATATTCTATCAGTTCGACGTTTCCTAACTCCTCCGCTTTATTTATTATTATTTTTTTTTTTTACAAGTGTTTTTATACGTATTTTACATCACAACAATACATAGAAAAACTCCGTGTGGATATTGGGTTTTAAATTTTTTTTTTTTTTTATGTACTTATGTGTTGCGTTATTAAAAGTATAAGATAGATATGTTTTTTTTCCTACACCCCCTTTTTTTTACCCCCCTTTTCCTCTCTTCTCCAGCCTAAAGTAATAAATTGTCATTATGTGGTTAAAATACCTATCGCACATAATACTTCCTCTTTTGCCGCCAACGCATTTGTATTTGAATATGCTTCTGGGGAAACTGATGCTTGGACCTCGACTGGAAAACAATACCGCTCTAACGCAACATACAACTCCTTTGCGTTGCGCTCCGGACCCAACACTTTTGCTATTGTTTGCAAGGAATGTATTGCCTCCAGCTGGACTTGCACGCTTTCGTCCTACGTGAACATAACATCCTTCTTATGTTCAGATTTTAATTGAGGGTAGATTGTTTTTCGCTTTTGTTGTTTTTGTTATAATTTTTTGAGAATTGATTTCATCAAGTTAACCTTTAAGTCATCTTGAAGAACTTCCAATGGATCGACGGAAAGAGTTGTCATCTTATTGTTGTTTGGAGGAGTCGATAAAATTAAAAAAAAATTTGAGTTTCTGAAAAAGAAATAAAACCCCCAACTGAACAAAATTTTTATGAGCAGGAAAACAAAACTTTTATTTTGAAAAATTTAACACTGCAAATTTTAGTGTATTTTATCTAAACCGTTTCAAAGAATTTTGAAACAAAATAGATACGAAGCCAGTTGTTTGCGATTTTATTCAAAAATAATGATGCGAACGAGTTACAAATTCAAATTTAATATTCTCATAAATTAAATATTTCGTTAAAAATTAAGGCAGTGAACAATTTAAAAAATTTTACTGATAACAATTTTTGCACAATCTACACTGTGAGTAAAGAGGTGGCTTGTGCGCTTTTCCGGTGCAGTTAAATTTTCTATTTAACACAAAACAACTTTTTATTTGAGAATTTGACAACAAAAAAACAAAAAAAAAACAATTTTAAAAAAGATCAGTGTCAGGTGAATTTTCAACATGATGCTTCCTGCTTTGAATTTTCATCTTACAAATAAAAAATAAGTGCAGTCACTAACTGTTTTGAAAATTTTACGCACTAACGCACTTTGGAATCTCAAATACGTAACAAGCACCTTCATTGACCAAATATCAATGCGTCCATATTTTTAGGAGCACAAAACCTACACGAAAAATTGAAACAAGAAAACCTTCAGGCTTTTTGAAAAAGGTGCTTTCTTGAACTTTAAAGTTCAAGAAAGCGTTTTGACAAAAAAATGTTTAACTTTTTACAACTGTTTAATTCTGCAGGAACTACAAAAATCAAAAATAATAATGCTACAAAAAAAGTCACAAATCTCCACGTTGGTCTAAAAAGATAATTCTAAAGAAAAAACTTGAAGAAGATGATAATAATGATGAATATTATGCAATTAAGTGTACCCAGAGCGATAAATAATGAAAAGTATAATATATAACTATGAGCACGACATAAAAAAAAGAAGCTTATAATAATTAAATAACCTTTAAAAGAACGATTTTTGAAAACAGTCAATTGATATGGAAACAGCGTCTTTAGCTGTTCCAAGAGCTCCATTATTACAACCGCAGACACATCCGTTTCAATTGCATCATCCAAATGTCCGAACAAAAGCAGATATATGTTTAAGCAAAGAGGAGGAAAAAAGGAAAGAATTTGAGGAAGCATGCGAGATAGCAACAGCACCACAATCCTCGGCCGAGGAACGAAAAAAAGCGGAAGAGTGCATATTGAAAATAAAAAACGGGTCGGAACCGTATAAATTTTGTATGGATGTATTACACCAAACGAAGAGCAGCAAAGCACAGCATGAGAGTGCGTTGTGTATGAAAGATGCGTTTTTACGAGAATGGGCGACGTTGGACAAGCGAATGGTAGTGATGATGCGAACAAAGGCATTGGAGTTTGTGTGTTCCAACTCACCGCAATTGCAGAGTTACGTGATGAAGCAATTGCTTCGACTAGTGGCAATAATGTATAAGCGCGTGTGGTTTGAAAGTGAAAAGACGAACAGTCGATTGATGATTTCGCAAATCAAGCAAATGTTACAAAACAAAAACCCATCCATTGTTATCGTTGGTAATAATAAATAAATATATACATATATATATATATATATATGTGTATATGTATACATTTGATAGCATTAAATAAAAACAAATAATAATTAATAATTAATAATAATAAATAATAATAATAATAATAATAATAAATAATAATAAACAGGGTTAACCTATTGCCAAGAGATAATGGAAGAGTTTAGTGTAAATGAAGGATCAACTCCATTGGGAATAACAATGGATTTTCACATGAGCTGCCATCGATCATTTGAACTGTTGATATTGCAGTCAATGTTTAATTTAGTGTGTCAGCTATTTTCCAAAGTGATGGAATACAATGAGAAGGAAAACAATAACAATAACAATAACAATAACAATAACAATAACAATAACAATAACAATAGCAACAATGACATCATCAACAACAACAATAATGAAATAATAATAATAATAATAATAATAATAATAACAATAATGACAATTACACAAATGCCAAAATCATATCAATGTGTGCAATTGTAATGGAAAGTATTATATCGTTTGAGTACCATGAGAAGATGAACGACGACACACTGTTGCTACGTTTTGACAAGGGCAGCATGTTGTTTTTTGCCAATGACTGTTTGCGCCCGGGCCCCGCGTGGAAGATGTCACTATTGGAAAGTCCGTTTGTGCAAATGCTGGCCAGAGCGCATAATATTTTGTTGTTCAGTTCGGCCGGCAACGTCCTGCTGCAAAGCGCGGCGCCGCGTTTGCGACACGCATTTGCGAGGATGTGTTTGTTGCAAGGGCACATCTTCGACGCGTTCGAAGAAGGGGAAAAAGAGGAGAGGGACTATCGTAAGTTGTATTTACAGCGATTGTGCAAGTGCGTGGCATTGATGTTGGACCCATTGTTACAAAAATGTCAAAAGCGACAACAAGAGAAAGAAGAAGAAGAAGAA
>ASPP01003157.1:0-10841 GCA_000512085.1 Reticulomyxa filosa
GATTTAAGCCAGTGACCTCATTGAAGAACAATTTTTGACCAAATCCATCTTGTTTAATCTCCAAAGATTGTATTTTTTACGACAATATAGTATAAAAACGTGTTATCTATCAGTGCAATCTATCAATGCAATTAAAAGAAAAATATATTACATAAAGCTAGTTGAATACAACAGTAAAGTTGAAAGCACTTCAGAAATCCAAGAACATTTTTTTTCCATTTAAATTTATTACTTTTTTTGCGGAGAATATTATTACAATATTTTGCAAAGAACTTTTTTTAACATATAAATTTTGTTGCCTTTTTCCACAATGTTTCAAATTTTTTTTTTTTGAAGAAATTTTATCCTTTTTAAAATTTTGATTCACAAATTGCGGTGCAATGGCGCCAAAACAAAAAGGAAAAAGTATCATCATTCACAAGTAAACATGTTGCAATGGTTTGAATTGATATGTTGTGGATGATATTGAAAAAAAAGCATGAAAAAGCTACACAATTACAAGTATTGCACAATAAATGATGAAACCGAGTGATGGTGAATATATTTTGAAATATTTGCTTTATGTTTCTTGATTGCTTGATTCCTATCATATTATTATGTATATTTACGTGTTTTTTGAAATATATTTGGAAAGTAAATCAAAAGGAATTATGTTAAGTCTAAACAAAAATGCAAACAAATGCTAAGCTTTTTGTCTGCCAACACCAACACTGCCATAACGTTCCAAAAACTATGTACCAGCAAAAACAAAAAAGGTGTAATTGACTCCACAAAAATGGAACAAGCAAAGAAAAATAAAGAAAGAGCAATGCTAACATACCTCAACCAGAGGAGTGTCACCCTGATCGAACACAATACTTATCCGACCTTTTCCTTGGAAGGACAGTCTTTCAAAGACGCTTCAACAGAATTGGTGACAAGCTGTTGTCTGTCTGGTCCTCCGGGTGCACTTTTGATTTGTTCTTCAATTGATTGTTTGGACTATCATCACATATATTTTTTAAAGATATTATTTCAAAACAAAAAATGTATTATTTGCATTTTCGCGTGCACAACACACAATTTTCTTTCAAATGGACAAGTGTGTATGTGTATAGAGTAATGCATAATTCACTAAATCTCTAACATATACATGTACATATATGCATATGTGCATATCAAGCATTAAAAAACTAATGCGGTAACTTTTAAAAGGTTTTTTGCAGAGGCTTGTAAGTCGACAACTCTTTGCTTCAAATTTTGTGTGGTCTCAGTTTCTGCCAAATTTAAGGCGTTTTCCAAATGTTTTTTGCGCATGACCAACACCCCCATGGCTTTATCAAACAGTTCTGTCAGTTCTTTTCGAGAGTCGTCTGCCTGTTTCTTCACGTCTGTACGCAGTGCAATGAGATCCCACCAAAAGGTTCAGTTTTGAAAAAAAAAAAAAAAAATTGAAATCACAATTTTTTAAATATCTCTTTTGATCCGAATGAGCGAGGGACCTCCCACATACAAAAAAAAAATAAATATCGAAACTGGTCAAGTCATCTCGAGAGGTTCTCAATTGTTGTGTGTGTTCTTTGATTGTGGATACTAATTCGTTCAATGCTTGCTGTTCTGGTGCTGTCAGACCCTTTCCTTTACTTTGTTGGGTGGAGCTGTTTTTTTTTGTTAGTATTATACGTGCCCCCTTTTTTCATTGGAAAAAAAGGCAACGAGCCAAAAAAAAAAAACAATAGTAATAAAATTAAAAAAGTGACCTCTCTTTTGGAGATGAAATTGTTGCTGGTTCCGGGTCTGCCGTTTTGGGAGGATTATTCGCTGCTGGCTCGGGCTTGGTTTTATTGCTTGGGGAAGGCGTGGGCTGAGTGGTGGCGGGTGCGTCTTGACTTGTTGCTGACGTTTGACCCGATTTGGACTGGCTTAAACTTAAAACAGCACGGACAAACTTTCTTCGGAAAACAACACCCATGTTGATTCCATTCGGCCCAGCCAGTTCCATCACATCGCTTTCTGTTTGGAGTTCTCGCAAGTCGTCCAAGGTTTCTACACCACTTTCACATATCTTTTCAAAAAATTGACCAAATTTGTTTGCTTCCAACCAATCCTTCAACTCTTGTGTTTTGTGGGATCGTAATGCCATCACTATTCCTTTACACCAGCTTTTCAAAATAAAATTTTGGGGATAAGCTGATTTTTTCTACAAGCCACCCAAAAAGAGCTGTACAGTGCCAACCACAACATTTCACTTTATTAGAATCTTTTTTATTTTAATTAAAAAAATATTGCAAACGGTGCTTTTGCAACGCAGTGATAATCCTACGTTAAGTTTCGACCTATCATTGCAATAATAACTAAGTAGGACCAACTTTCACGTTACTTTAGCGGCCTGCACTATTGCAATAGTAAAAAATTACCTTCATGTCTCAGCGGAATTTGTTTTGTTGTGGTGTCAGTTAGGGGCAGCCTATGGAGAGTTTTGATTGAACTAGAGCAAGTAAAGTATGGCCGAGAAAGGAGGAGATGCAGAGGCTCCAGATACTCAGACGCCAGCCTCAAAGCAGACAAAATTAGAACTCTACTTGCTTCAAATCAACATATATCGAGGAGAGAAGTTAGAGGTTGCCGACTTGAACGGAAAATCCGACCCTTACTGCAAAGTGTGTTTTCAAGCTTGTGACAAAACACAAAGGCATGAGTGAGTAAAAGAAAGTGAGCAAAATGACTACAAAACAACAAAACAATTATGGGGAAATCAAATATAGATAATAAGCAACAAACAATTTTACAAGACGAAAGTGATTGAAAAAAACTTGAACCCAGAATGGAACGAAGAGACGCAATTCTGTTTTTTGGAACCTGTCCAAGAAGTGCGTTTCGAAGTATGGGATTGGGATAAATTTACAAAAGGTGATCGAATCGGGAACGTAACTCTTAATGTTTCTGAGTTTTTTAACTCCGGACACAAAGGTATTTTCGTATAACGTGCTTTCGAAAACTTTTTTTTATGCGTTTAAAAAAAAAAAAGGGGGGGGAGGGGAGTTAAAAACAAAATGACAACGTATACTTAAGTTTTTTCAAACTAAAAAAAAATAAGATGAAATAAAAATAAACATTAAAATGGGGTGAAAAGGTTTCAATGGACAACTGCAGTTGAAAGATGTGAAAACAGGGTGGATATATGTAAAAGTGACTGGACGGGTAATACGCCCGTCGGAATTGGAAGAGCGAATTGGACGGTTGGAGACGACCACAAAAGTCAGTGCGGATAACATTGCATCCAATACACAAACGATTGATAGCTACACGAGAGAAAAAAATACTCTCACTAGCGTTAATAACAACCTTTCAAAAATCCGAAATGATCTGCAAACTCAACAACAAAACCTAACCACTGAAGTTGGTAGGCTCACCACCGATGTTCAACAGTTCACCTATGTTGTTGGCCAATTGAACAAGGAAATTCAAATCACGAAGGCACAAGCGCAAGGTTGTTTGTTTTTTTTTTTATTGAAACAAAATTTAACGAGTGTGATGTGTTTTATTCTTTCATTTTCTTGGGATAAAACAAAAAGACAAAGAAAAGGATATCAAAAAAAATGAAGTGGAGATCCAAAAAGCTCGGCAAAACCGTACTGAACTGGAAAAAGAAAATAAAGATAAAATTGCTGATGTTGAAAGTATTAATGACAAGTTGAGAGACAAACAAAAGCAAAAAGATCGCTTGCAAACTGAATTAAAGCAACTTAATCTTTAATTTTCACTGATCATAATTAAAGATAAATTCCTTTTCAATATTTTTTTTCCTGCTACAGCATATGTTTACATTGATTACATATTGGTTGAAGTCATTGTTTATTCTTTTTGATTGCAATATTTTCAACTTCATATTTTATTTAGGAAAAAAAAATCCAAATTTTAAAGTGAAGTGAAACAAACTCCGTTTTGTAGTATTTATTTTGTAATAATTTCTTGAAAATCTTGAATTCATACTTCAAGTTTTCACAAATCGTGATAATTTATATCTGTTGAAAAGTAGTTGCTAGAAGACTTGTGAATATAGTTTTCCCTTGAAAATTGGCTACCAGTATGACTGTAATCTCGAATCAAAGCCGTTCTTCCTAGAAAAAAACAGCAATAAAATATTTGAACAAAAAATATTAATATATTCTATTTAGCTAGTTAGTGGCGCTGTCATCATTATTAAACCAAAAAATGTTGGATTACAGATGTAGTTCCTTTGTCAAAATTAGCTGAATAAAGTAACTCTGCGATACGTAAACTTTGAAACAATACGATTCCACAATAGTAACAGCAATTGTGTTTTTTATCATATTTTTTTAGTTGCACGATAACTGTTGGAATGGAAAATAGATCCAAAAACTCATTTTTAAAAAAAATTATCAATATTAATATCATTTATTTTCTTTGTATTTGTTTCTTCTTTTATTTAAATTTTCTCTGATATAATCATTGTAAAATCGTCGATGTATTTTAAACGTTTCTTACAGTACTGATAGGCGTTTAGTATGAATCACTTCAGTGTCAATATCAATCAAGAATTATATTTTTTGTTTTTTTTACAGTAGGATAAAAAAGAAAGTTGACACTTAAAATGCCACATTATGGTGTAGGGAAAGTTCCTATTATAAATCCCCAACTACTAACGGAACGGTGGGACCCCAATGGGTTAAAATCCTCTTCTCAACACAACTCACTTTTTTCTTTGTACTTGTTTCTCTCCTTTTTAGTTTCATTATTCCTTTTTTAATTTACTTTCTTTTACCGAAGTTGTTCTTTTGGAACCAAGTTCCTTTCGTATTACACTTAGTCTTCTCACAAGTCCCACAATATATATAATTGTGTTTCTACATGAAAAAACAACATTTATACAATTTTTAAAAAATATCTACGAATCGTGTAATTTTTAGACAACATTTGGTTTTTTATTAAGTCTTTACAATTTTTTCCAAAATTGTAATCTTTCATTTGATTTGGTAAAATTTCTTAAAAAAGTTGACAATCGTATTTTTCTCGTAGTCATGAAATTTGACAATCTTTTTTTAAACAATTTTTGAGATTTTTCTTTTTTTTTTTTGTTCGATATTGATTTTTGTCATTTTGATTATTTTGTTGCCGAAATATTGATTGACAACCATTAGATGAAAATTCCATAACAAGAAGAGTAAAATTTGGTGGTGGAAGCATTTTAGTATAGTCATGTTTTGAGCATTAGTAATAGATTACGCTTAGATGTAGTAAATACTGATATATATAACGAAGTTTTATCTGACGAAATATAAAGATCATCAATTGCTGCTTAGAAAATAAAGAGAATTTGATTTTCAGCAAGATAATCCAACATGCCATAAATCGGAAAAAATTATAAAATAGTTAAAACAAAAAAAAAACAATGCATTTTCTGCAAACACTTGATTTAAATCAATTGAAAATCTTTGGTGAATATTAAAGCAAGTATTCACAAAAAAGTACCATTTAATACCACTGACAAAATTTAGAACAAATTCGAAACAGAATGTGAAAAAATGTAAACAAATATTTGTAAAACCTTAACAAAGCGACTCCAAAGAAAATACAGTCAGTTAAAAAAGCCAAAGAAGATTTAACACGTTGGTAAACTTGAATTAAATTTTAAAAAACAAATATTATCATACTCAGGCCACACAAAAAATTTTTTTAAAGTAAATGAAAGATTAAAATTTTTGAAAAAATTAGAAAGACTTAATAAAAAACTAAAATGATATTTAAAAACTACACGATTCGTAGATATTTTTAAAAATTTTTTATTAAATGTTGTTTTTTCATGGAGAAACACAATTATCTCTATAATGCGGCATTTTAGGTGTCAGCTTTCTTTTTTATCATAATGTAGATTTAATTCGTTCATAGTCACTTATTGTGATCTTCTACATTTGAAGTACTTTTTCTACTTTTATTGATTCTTTTAAAGCAAGTTATAAAACAACTACGAATTCGCTTTTTATAGCTAAAAAATAAAGTAGAATGCAAGTAAAGTTGATATGGACATTCAATGTTGAAAAAAGTACTTGCCGATAAAAAAAAATTTTTGATAACAAAAAATTGAGTTTTCTCAAAAACTACGCAACGCAGAAGGCTAATTTTTTTAAAAAATATCTACGCACTAAGCACTTTATGAAAATAAAAAAAGAAAAATAAATGACAAAATATTGAAATAATTAGTAAATATATAATAAAAAGATTTTTTATAGCATTAATTCGCTATATTCATGTATGATAAAAGTATTGCATACCAAAATGGTACTTAGGAGATGATCGATTTTCTATTTGAAAAATCAGCATTTCTTTCACACTATTCATTTTGCATTGCTTTCTTGATCAGCCAACAGGCTACAACGATTACCAAATCAGTACTTTTATTAGAGAAAAATTGACGGAGAACAAATTTTACAAAGCGTTTGCAAGCGGTCCAAATTTTATTTTGATTTTTCCTAGAAAAATTCACAGATTACGAAGATGGGTCTGAAGACAGTGGATGCTTTTGTGAAGCAAAGTGGCAAACAGCATGTGATAAGCGTTTATCGGAAAAGAGGAAAAAATTATTTTCAAGCGACTGTTCCACCATTAAATGAATTAAAAAACATGACACGACTAGGACAAGTGCCTCCTCTTCGACCGTTTCGAAACGGCTACTTTGTAGGTCGTGTGATAGCATGTCGAAACGCAAAAACGGCGACAGTGCTAATGTCGACAGGGAAATGGCAGCCTTATCGCTGGCAGAAAACGACATGGGGTATTGAGGGTTCAAAAAAATATCACATTCATGACGAATACGAAATTACCAATCCAGGAGATATTGTAATGTTTTGCCAGGCCAATCCACCTTTTAGTAAAATAAAAAAATTTGGATTGGTGGAAGTGATACGACCTGCACCCATCTGGGAAGATTATCCCGCGTGGGAAGGCACAACAGAAGGTGACTTCCACGTAGCACATCCTAGCGACCCTGATCGAGATGATATCCAAAGCCACACTCAGAGACTGATGAAAATGGCACAAGAGAAGAAAGATCGTGTACACCAACAATTGAAAGAAATTTCGACGCCTGCCGAGGGTCAAGGAGAAGCTAAAGAACAGAAGAAAATCCACGACTTCCAAAAATTGCGTCAACGACACAATACTGCTAAACGAAAATTAAAAGATGTGTCTATCAAAAAACTCAAAGCTTGGGAAGACCAAGTCACCAAATACGGTGTATAATTGGTCTGCTCTTTTATTAATTTTTTTTTTTCATTATTCGTTATTATTCTCATCTATTTCTCTCACAAGGAAAACAGTTTAAGATAATATTGCTGACGGGAGCCAAAACAGACGTCAACCATTCTTGCAAAAAACAAATACAATTTCAACAAGAACAATCTTATTTCTTATCTTAGTTCCAATCTGATTTTAAAATTTTTTCTTTTAGAAACACTCACTTAAGTTTTTTACATTCGAAGCACTACTTGTTCATTTTTGCTGTTGTCTTAAACTGTCATTTCATTTGAAAAACTGTTTTTGCAGGGCCCAACTAAGTGCAGTTGATTGAAAATTATGATCTTAATACAAAAAATCCTTCCTTGATGCTCAATTGCTCCGCAACAAGCGCGATCTGTGTTTCAGACAGAGGTGTAGGACAAGCTCCTACTCGCATGCAATTCAATGTTCCACTGGCCACGGCATGTTTCAAAGCCAACTTTAAGTCGTTGTGAGCTTGCCAGTAAGCAATAAAGGCTCCTCCAAAGGCATCACCAGCACCAGTGGTGTCAACGACATTGAACTGACAACTGCTATTGGAGTTTTCATTCTCTTTGGCTTCGACGACTGGAAGCTTAAGTGTTTTGATGTGTTGGCCAAGGCTACATTGAACAAACTGACCATTCGGTTGCACGCACAAGGCACCTTTTTCCCCTTGTTTGATTACCAAGATAGGGTCTTTTGTTGTTGTTTCTTTTTGCGTGGTGCGTTTTTTAATATTTAAAAAATAATGGCAAATCATATCTTCCAATTTTTCAGAGACTTTCCACCATGCGTTGATACAACGTATTCCAATTCTTGTTCATTCACAAACAACACATCAATCTATTCGTTTCAAAATTTCAATGAGCTGTGAAATTTTTTTTTGGGGTATTGATTAATAAATAAAATTTTTATTCAAATAATAATAATAATAATAATAATAATAATAAAAAACAACATAATTTCTTTAAATTTGTTTATTTTTAACCCAAATTAATAATTCGAACAGCAGTTTCATTACAGGGTGAGTTCCTCCTTGTTGAACAATATCAGTGAGGGGGGTTTGAGTGTCCAAAGAAAGGGTAATGGATTGCTCCTTGCACTTGGAGACAAACTTGAGAAAGTGCTTGTCCTTGTGCAAGCCAATGCTATTGTAATACCCACCAAAATGGATGTGGCTCAAGTTTGGTATGTTCATAGCCTGTCTCACATCTAAACTTTGGGTTTCCACCTCTGATTGCTCTGTGGGAGATTTTTTGACTTCGGTTGGTGACAATAACAATGCTGTGCAAAGACAATTCAATGCATTGTTGCATGTAACAAAAGTTCGCTCTTTCAACACGGCCGAAGATAATACAATGCATGTTGGGGTGCAGTACGTGTTTAATGAAACTACTCGATCAAAGTGACAATGCTCATTCGACACCATTGACAGCAATAGCTTGCCATTTCTGTCATTACCAATACAAGATATTAAGTACACTTCTTGGTTTAGTCCAACAAAATTTGCCATTTGTCGTGCCATATTGCCTGCGCTTCCTCCAGGCAGCAAGCTGATTGAAGGTACTATGTTGTCCTCATTCCATCCTGGAAGCTTTTTCAGTCCGTCCGTTTGAATGTCCAAAAAAAAGTCACCAATAACTGTGATACAATTGCGCTTTTTTTTGTTAGAAGTACTGTCTGCCTTGTCTTTGTTGTTAGAATCCGATACCACACTCATATCTGCAAAATTATTTCGAAAGGGAGCCAGCTTTTTCACTGTGAATTGACCACTTCACGTTTGGTGTTGTTTCACTTGAAATGCTCTCTTATATCTCTTCAATTTGTCTTTGGCACAATTCTCTTTCAAGCATTTTCTTGGCAATGTCTTGGATTACCGCTATTCGTATGCATATTTTTTTTGTATAAAAAAATTGCAAACATGCAATACTCATTTTATACAAGATCATAATTCCGTAGCACGAACAATTTAAATGTATTATTTGATGTTTAAATTTATCTTTGAAAACTCATCTTTACTGCAACAATGCATTATGTTCAAAATACTTTAGAATCTCGTCAAAATGCGAACACAAAGCACTACATATATAATGAATCACACAAATAGTTGAAAATGTGTCAAAGCAAAAACATAAAAGCGAAGGAATGTTTATTCATTGTTGCAATAATTGCGTTTTCATCGTTTTTGCTTGTTTACCTCTTGTTATTCCATGTTAACATTTGCTATGTTTCGTTTTTATCTTTAAAAATAAGAAAAGAAAAAGTAAAAATGGAACCTGTCTAACATGGAGAAATGAAAGGATGAAAAGTCCAATTTGATAGAAACACAAAACAAAAAATATCTAAAACAGATCAAAACAATGTCTACAACGTGCACATGATACATTATAAAATAGTTAAAATGAATTAGGTCTTGTACGATATTCAGTAATAAATGAGTGTTTTCGAACACGTACTGGCTTTCGTTTGCATAGCAAGTCAGTATCTACGCTGACAAAAATTCACACAAAAAAAGTTTACGACACGATAGCTGTGTTCCGTAACCTAAAAAAAAATCTAATTTCGAAAATGCTGACATGCATTCGTTCCATCGACAAATATCATCTTGAATGTAAGTGTATCTATTTAAGAGTTATAGACATTAGCAATCATGTTAGTACGTTTGGACGTTTCTTCAAAAAAATAAAAAATAAAAAATAAAAAAACAAACACGCACACAAACACAGCGTTGCAGACAGAAGAAGAGCAGAGTCGAAGCAAAAAGAAAGAAGGTGCAGAAATGTGGAAGGTATCGACTGAAACGGAAAACAATAAAATGGATTTAAGCAATGGCAACGATAATGAGAATGGAAAAACAGTAACAAATGTGCCAGTGATTTATTATTCAGGATCATCGAATAATACAACATGTATAAATACCAGTGATTATGATGGGCCTTATGAGAAGGATAGTGCATCCCACTCGCAATCGCAATCGCAATCGCAATCCCAGTTCCAATCTTTGGAAGGACAAAGTCAAAGTCAAGATATGAGCAGAGAAGCAAGTATGAATACAGATCAGAAAAAGTGTGTAAGCAATTTGGCAATGAGTTGTGGATCGAATGATTTGTCAGTAGAAATGGGAATGGGAATGGGAATGGGAATGGGAATGGAAATGAGAATGGGCATAGGAATGAATATAGGAATAGAAATGGAAACAAAAGAAATGGAAATGAAAAAAGAACAAAAAAAGGAAGTCAAAGCAGAACAAGAAATAGAAACAGAAACAAAAAGACAAATGACAAGAGATGATGAACATAGAATGAGTGGCAATGAGATCAATATGCAAAAGCAACAGACATCTAATGCGAATTGCAAAGAGAGACAAGTGATTAATGCCAAATCCTTTGACACAGTCCTCGTGATTTCCCTTCGTGTTCTCCTCCCCCTCCTCCTCCTCTCCCTTCTTCCGCGTTCACATTGCGCTTTCCTCCTTCTCCCCCTGCTTCATCACCTTCTTCTCCTTCTTCTCCTCCTCTTTCTTCCTCGTCTATGCCTTCTGATTTTGCTTCTGCTTCTTCTGCTGCTGCTTCTTCTTCTTCTTC
>ASPP01003158.1:0-16070 GCA_000512085.1 Reticulomyxa filosa
TTTTTTTTTTTTGAACTGACTCAACCCTTTTTTACTTTTACTTAAAAAAAAATCCAATATTGTATAGGATGAGACTCTAGAGTGGTAAACAAAACTGTGGGTTAAACTCTTTTACAAAACCAACACTCTAATTCACTTGTTTTCTTCTTATTAAATGGTTTTACTTTGAAATTAGCTCAAAAGAGCTATTTCCAATTAAAAACGAAAATTAATATTAAATCGCTGTGCACTGTTAATTGTTAAATATAAATAATAGTACCCACTCGTAGAAAAATAAGACACTAAAACGCAAAACCCCTAATCCGCTAAAAATCCAATTATCTTTTTGAGGTTACAAAGGGTGCCGAAAAACAAAAATGAAGCAAGGTCTCTACAAAAGTCCTTAGCAAAACATTATTAAACAAATAGCTAAAAATAGGGACGCCAAAAAGAGCCTTAATGTTCAGTCATGATACCATGGATAAAATTGGGAATCATATTGTCACCAGCGTCATCGTCCAAACTTAACTAGAATTATTTTTGTTATTGTCATATGTTCAAACAAAAGCAAAACATAATATGTTGGGCAAAGTTAACTAACTTCAGCTTCGGAATCTGGTCCTTCACTGTCAAATATCAAACACACAAACAATTAAAGAGAAAGAGTGTTTTTGCACAGTTATAATGCCAAGCGAAATATTGTTTAAATAAGAAATAAGTAAACGTTAAAAATAAGATATAACTTGGGATCAATAGATTGATTCTCTAAGTCTAATGGGTTGTTTGAAAACATTTTCCACTCGCTATTGTTTGGGTCTTGTGTCCAAATCGGCGCATTTTCATTTGTAGGTATGAGAGTGTTTTCACCATTGACCAAGACAATACCATTATCTTGAGGAGCAGGCGCTTTCTCCGCCACGGTATCATTCGCAGCAAGAATCAATGCATTTCGGAACAGCAACAAGTCCGAATTCTAACGAAAAACATAATGAACACAGTTATAAACAGAACAAAAGAAGTTCATGTAATTCACACACATAACTTTATCTTTGTCGTGGGGTGAATTTAGTGTACTTGGTGTGTGACTGTTGGTCTGACCAGAATAAGTTTTTGGTACAAATTCTCTAGCATTCGTGTTCATTCCATTGGCACTTTTCGTCACTTCTTCTGTAGTTTCGAAAGTTGTCAGAGTAAAAGTATCTACCAAAGCATCACTTGTTTTGTGTTGAAATTGATTATTTTTATTATTCTCCAAGACAACTTTCCCGGCTGTTTCAATTGTGTAAGATTTATTTGTAGTATTATCACATTTGTAACGGCTAGTGTTTTCACCAACCGTTTGTTTTGACATGTTGTCGGTATTTAGATTTGTCTTGGTCTCATTGTCATTTGGATTGAGTTTGAGGTTTTTGCTCCCACTTACACTTGCATTCGGTATCACCACCTTTCGAGCACTGGGTCTTTTTGGAGATTCCAAGGGATAATATTCAGGCGCAAGCAGAACATTTGGCATTGAGGCAGTACTTGATAAGGTCCCGTTATTATTGATCACATCAACATCTTCGAAAGGTTGGAATATCATTGACTGCTGATGAGAAGGAGCCATTACTACATGATTCCCAAACATGTCGATCACTGGTGGTATTAAGGGTGGCAAACCTAAGCAAAAAGAAACTTTTGTTTTCTTCTTTTTTTCCTCCTCTTCCATTTATGTCGTCAAAATAAATTCCCTTTGGAAAAAGACTCTCTCAAAACTGTTATGATTTTGTAATCCGGCAATCAAGATTGGTGGTGCAGATTGTGTGGTTGGTGGCACGTTCTGTGGAGGCCAATGTCCTTGCTGAATAGGAGGCAGAAAGGATTGCTGCAATGTGACTGGAACATTTGCTGCTTGTGGAAAAAATCCTTGTAATGGGTAGCAACATTTTTGAGATAATTCCTTGTTCGAGTTTTGTCCATTTATTCCTGCTTGCACGGGTACATGTGCCGCCAAAGGTGGACTGTTACTCACAAATGGGGCTTGCATACCATTGATCACATTTAAATCAGACAAATACCGATGTAAATTGGCATACTCACATTCCAAAAATCCGATCCGCTTGAGTTTTGATTGCACAAATCATAAATTTTGATTGGGTTGAGAAACGTTAGTATTGAATACAAAGTGTAAAACGAAAAAAAAAAAAAAAGAAAAGAAAATACCTCGAGAGAAACAAGATAGTCCTTCTCTAATTGATTATATTGTTGCAGTTGCTGTGCTAATTGAATACAATTGTGTGTGGTTTGCTGTAAAATTGCTTTTGTGGTATTCAATTCACGTTGACATTCTTTGAATTCTTCTTTTATAGAAGTGATATATGGCTGTTTTTCACCGTTGCTCAAATGGTTCAGTCGCTCTTGTATCTTTTTTTCACATCTTTCTTTTGCTTGCACCTGCTGAAGCAACTCATTCACTTTTTCGCTCAGCTGTTGCTCGTTGATTCTCAGTTGTGTTATGCGAATTTCATGTTGCGAACGTATTGCCTTTTCTTTTTGCATCCATTGTTGATATTGCTGTAATTTTTTTTGTTTTGAACAAACAACCATATCTACGAGTTAAAAAAAAACAATGCAAAAAGAACAAACGTTTAAATGTTTCAGCAAATTTTCCATTCGCATCTGCTCGCGGTGTTCAATGCTTACTTTGCTTAAAAAGGCTTGCCTTTCACTATTGACACGGGTGTTGGCAATTGTGGCAACATTTGTCGATGATTGTTGTTGTTTTCCTCCGTTTTTGTTTTCCGAAGTGATTGTGCTTTGGGTATCCACGTTTGCCGATCTTGCAATTCCATTGATCTTATCAGCAGCGGTATTTTCATCTCCACTACTTCCGCCGGTATAATCCGCCTTATTTTGAAGCGAGCAGTTATTGGTGTTATTTGCTGCAGCTTCGTTGAAACTGCTTAAGACACCCTTCAGTCGCAATACCTCGTCATGTGCACCACGGTGCAAATGTTGAAAATGGAGCACTTGTTGTTCCAAATAATGGCATTTTCGCAAAAGTTCTTCATGTTGTCCCCGACTTCCCTCCGTCCGTAGGTTCAACTGCGACAAAAAAAAAGCAATATGTTGGATTGGTTTGATATAAATAGATAAGCTTAATAATAAGTATATGGGGTACGGAAATAAAAAAAAAAAAAAAAACAGTGTTCTTGCCTCGTGGAAACTACTTTGCATTACTGCTTGACGTTTTTTGGCATCATTTATTTCTGTTTCCAACATGGAAACATGATGTTTCAATTCGTTGATTTTTTGATTGCTAGCAGATACCAATGGATTGTCATACACGTCTATGATTTTTTGTTTGTTTGTTTTTTGCAAGTGAATGGTTTTCAGGGCTACCTTGACGTTTCAACGTATACACAAAAAAACATTGAATCATTTGGACTAAACTTACAACCAATTTGGCGGAACTTGTAATGCACTTGGTGCATAGATCTCCACAAACCATTCCATGATTTAACTCAGTCACTAAATAACCATTGGACAAAACGAATAGCTTCTCAAACCAATGTAAGGTTTGATTATCACCCAAATCGTTGTTCTTTTTTCCTTTCAGAGTACTGTACTCTTTGCAATATTTCAAATCAATTGACCAATTGATTCGTTTTTGGAATGTCAGAATATACCATTTCATTTCCAGTGTTCTGTTTTTTTTTTTTTTTTTAGTTATTGTTTTTCTTTAATTACACTGATATGTACGACGTAATACAAGGCTGTAAAAGGGAAAAAAAAACCAAAAAAAACGCAACTATATCTTTAAATAATACATCCACATTTGTACAAAATCTGCCAGAGTCTTTTTGACTAGCAGGTCTCAAAATGTTGGTACAACGGTTCTCTTTGTCTGCGATTGCATCGTCAATTTCATTAAATGGAATGATTTTGTTAACGCTGGCAACGATTGGCAACGTAGACACAATACTGAGTACTCTGGCAGCACCCGTGGCACCGTTGCCACATTGGAGGGCATTGGTAACGCGGAAGTTGGTAGCATTTTTATTTGTCAACACTGGTAATACCAATGTCAATGGCTCTTGTGTGGTCTTATCAAAGTCACACATACACCTTAATAGCGTTTGGTAATCAACATTAATAGTCGTTCACATACCTTTCGCTCCATATGTTTCACTGGAACATTAGTTGTGGCTGCAAGTACGTTCGTATCGCTTGAAATCGGAGTTGCACTGCAAACCGGAACTTTGCTACTGCCTGTATCGCTATAAAAGGAAATTTTTGCGCTTGCATTGAGACTAGGAATAGTTGGAGTTTCCATTTGATTGATAACTGAGCTGTGATCTGTTTCGATATATTTTTAAAGGCTTTTAAATGTTGCACAAGAGTTTCTTAAAAAAATACCAGTACAAGGAATGGCAAAACAAATATTACAAATGCTTTCGTAGGGAATTGTCAGAGACTTTAATTGAGCAACGGTATATCTGAATTTAAATTAACTCACGTGCGTTTCTATTTTTGGCAACCAAGATCCAAAAAAGGAGGTTCCGATATTTGTTTGTCTTCAAAGAGTCTTGCTATTTCCAATGAAGAAATTTCAATTAAAAAATAGAGATTAACCTGAAGTTACAAAATTAATAAATGGGACAAAACATATGAAGTTGTTAGACCTTGTGAATTCGTAAAAAAAACTACGAGGATGAGGTAACGTAAAGCTACAAAAAGATCTTTCTCAAACCAGAACAAATGAAAATACACCATTCTAACATAAGCTAAAACTTGAAAATAAGTAAAATCTTTGTCATAAATCTTGAAAGCAAAGGTATTTCCTTGTTTGTTCTGGGCATGTTGTACACTTTCTTTTTGAAGTGCATGTGTTGAGAAATTTGAAAGATTAGAATACAGATGCTTAAGTTTATGAGATAAATGAATTTGGTTTATGATTGCAAAATCGTTCATATTTTTTTTGGAGATTTCAACAAACAACAGAAAACACAAACAGCATAAACATTCATTTGTATCGTATCTTGTGATAAGGATATTACAAACACTTTGAAATGTTATTTTAATTATTGAGGTTTTCGAAATACAGGTGAGTTTGGTTTTGTATTTTGTGGGGTAGTTGTAACAATAATTTCATTTTGCTCAGACTTACTTGTTTCATAAAAAAATTTGGCAAGATAAAAAAGCAATATGCCCGAAGCGGCCACAGCTCCCCAAAATGCAATCTTATTAGACTTTGATTTTTGGTCTTGTGGTAGTAATGAATAAGTTGCAGAAGGTGTCACATCATTCATACTGCCTATTGTCGTTTCCTCTTCGTTTCTACGCATCTCTGCCTTTAATTTTTTTTTTCTTTTTTGTGTTTAGGTCTGATATATTCATTTTTTTCTTCTTCCATTTTACTTTCGGGAATATTCTCAGGAATACTCTCAAGAACAATATCTGACGTGTCTGTTGTATTTTTTTGTTTCATCGCCTTTGTCAGGTGTCTGAACGGGGCCGTCGTCGTTGTAAATTGTGCTATAGCTATGAATCGATGACAACATTTGTGTTTGTCTGAGTTTGAGAAATTCTTTGTAATTGGGATCTGTTGGAGGGTTGAACAGGTTCAGTATATTGATATCCTTTCTTTTCGTATTTGGGTTTTCGTGACAATTGATTGTCACCTCCAATATCATCTTTGTATTTAAAGCACAATACATAAAAGAGTCTCACAAATAAATGTCTACATGCCATTCCAACAAATATGAATTATATATAAACATATATGTATATAATACCTGACAAAAACTCATCGTCGTTCATAAACTCGTCAGCATCATCATTTTCATTTTCGTTGTCCTCATTCGCACCCAAATTATCGTCATGCTCATATTGCAAAGGATAAGAAGAGTCAGCATCGTAGCTGCTCTGATCGCCGCATGCGACGAACTGGATGGTATAGCGATAGAGACCGTTGGATTGATCATTGTCCATGTGTGACTTCTCATTGAAAAGGATAGGCGCCATTGTGGGCACGTAGTCTCTTGGTGGGCTGTAATCTCTGCAAACTACAAACGCTTCGATAGATGAATTGCGTGACGACTTTGGCTTGGCCACTACAATTTCCGTAAAAAATATTTGCAATTTTTCGTACAACAGTCCAATATCACGGCCACGGAATATTTTAGCGATAAATGTTCCCCCTTTTCTTAAAACAAATGTCGTGATATTCAGAGCCTAGTGCAACACATCATTTTTTTTTTTTTTGCTTTTGATCCTTATTCAGAGTTGGCAATATATACATTTATGTATATGTAAATATATGTATGTGTGCACTTTTTAACTGCTAAAACTAGTTGTCCTTGAATATATTCGTCCATATCGTGCATTCCAGTGACTTATTTTCCACAATCGACAACAACAATAACAAAATTACACACACACACACACACACGTACACAAAAAGAAGGATTGAAGCTGGAAAAACACATTAGTATTATACATATGCATATGCACATACATCATATATACACATATGCAGGTATATGTATACAAAAAAAATACCATCCGGAGCGCCGTCAGATATCACAATGTCGGCTTTTTCTCCGTCAAAATGTTTAATAATTTCTGTGGCTGTGTCTTGGTTGGTGATATCGCCTTGAATTTGTATGACGCCTTGGATTGGTGCCATTGGCTGCAAATCCACTGCGACGATTTTGGCCGTTTTATCTTTGTGCGCCTGCAATCGCCGACTCAACACCTGAGACCAACTGCCAGGGGCTGCACATAAATCAACTGCTCGTTTCACCCCTTCCAATAATCGAAACTGCTGGTCTAGTTGAATTAATTTAAAAGCCGAACGTGCTCGAAATCCAACCTCTTTGGCTCGGCGGTAATATACATCCTTTTCATTGTCCAAACACAAATGCACAAAATAAAGCAAAAAGAGGCCATTTGCAAGCAAAACAAAACTCTTTTATCTTTGGAATAACGACCCATTCCACAATGATCCTATCTCAATTTTGGTTCACACGTGAGCTCCTTCTTTTTCTTTTTCAAGTTTCCAAACGCCATAAAATGATCAAGGTATGCATTTCTATTGTATGATTGTGTATTTACAAGATATATCAGTTGGTCAACAGCACGAATTGGGAAGCCCTATCTAAAAGAATTGAAGCTTTCGCTTTTGTGAACTCTTGTCAAAAAAGAATTTTTTTAAATTAAAAAAAGAAATAAACACGACATTATTGTGTTTAAACTCTAGAAAATGTCCCAGTTAGAAGGTGGTTATTGGATGTTGCATTAGAGATGGAAAAAGGGTGCAAATAGGTGAATAAAACATTGATAAATAAAATAAAAAAGAGTTAAAATATCGCAAAGCGGGAAGTGTGACTCCGAACTTGGATCCGGAGACAGCAAAACATCAAAGTAAAGACAATGGAGATCTATTGATTTCCGTCGACAACAGCGACAATCCTAGCACTGGACACACTGCAAACTAAGTCTGATTTTTTCAGCCAATCAAAAGAAAGAATGGGGAGTTTTTCGTAAAGCAGTTGTTTTCTGCCCAAAGAAAACTTGGTCATATCTGAGGTATCAATGAAGCCGCAGTTATAAATGGTTTTTCCACTGGAGGCAGCATTGGTGTACCTTTCATTGAAAGGGGTGTAATTGAGTTTGCCGTCGTTGCCACAGGACAAGAGGCCAGGGATTTCCGTCTGACCACTGCCCTCACAAACCAACATCAGTTCATTGACGCAAGACCCCTTTCTATGATCCGCAAAGAAGGTTGTGTTGGTATGTTTTTCAGCATATTGTTTCAAGTCGGCATCCGTGACATCTTTTTGAAGAGCATTGAATCTCGTCGACGGATACAAAGAAAGCGAATGATTGGGTGGGTACTTATTCCCTTCGTTATAAAGCAGATTGTCATCCTCCTCGACCGCCTCCGTCATTAGCACATCTCTTTCGTTTTCAGTGAAGTTGTCATTCGTGTCGTGTATTATATGAGAAGAATGTAAATGACTATTATTATTATTATTATTATTATTATTATTATCACCATCACTCCAACGCAGACGAGTATTATTATTCTTTCCTAACAATTGCTCATTCATTTTACTCGTGTTTTTTCGCAGGTCCCACAACATCACATGGCCTGACTCGCACCCCGCCGCAAAGATGTGGTTTTTGACGGGGTGGATCGATACACAACGCAAGCTGCCAAATGAACGGGGGGCACACCGGTCAATGCTTTTTTTGTCGTACCCCTGACGTAAGTCCAAAAGTTGAAGTTGTCCACTCATTGTCGCCAATGCGATTGTGTCGTTGTTCACGAATAATACATCGTAAATTGCACTTGAGCACACTCTCTATTTTTTAAATCATCAAGTTTTTTTCATTTTTTTTTTTTACCAATTTTTTATTTTAAAAAAATAAAAATAAAAATATTTGTTATGTTTTTTTTTTTTTTTTGGAAATGCAACAAAACATGGCTGGACAAGTGACTGGATCCTGAAGTGTTAATGTCCAATGAACCCACATGCAATTGGCCTTTTTGATCTGCTACCCAGAATTGCCCTTTCGCTTCTCCCACTGCAATCGAGGTGAATACAGAGCGCTCGTGCTTTTGATATTTCACACTGTGCTGGTGACGCAAATGCCACGTATCTTCGGTTATTGACGTCAGTGCTCTCATTTCAGGATCTTCTTCTTCATCCTTGCTCAGTACACGCACAAAGTGCACGCTTCCGTCCGCACATGCGCATAAGGCTGTTTGAGACCCCGAAAATGCAAAGTCGACAATGTCGTTAGGGAACAAGAGTCGACCTTGTCGTGACAGCGGCTCTTCGTCGCTGTCTTTATCTGTCAACAAAAAAAAAAAAAACAATGAACAATATTTTTCTTTGTTCGATTGATTGGTTAGACATTCGAACAAGAGAGAGAAAATTGACAACAAATAATAATAAATCGTAACTGAAAGTATAAATTTCTAAAACAGATAGTGGATCATGAAATGTATATTTGTTTGATTGCATGTCTTTCGTCATCTCTGTACTGTAACAATCAAAGCAGTCTTCATATACTGTTTTGAAAAAATGCGAGCCTGCCACACAAATATCTCGGGCCGATTCGCTTTAAATTCTGATTCATGGCTATGAGGTAACCATCGACATACGGTAGGAACATAGTCAACTTCAATGGCACAGTCTCTTCGAGCGTCCAACGAGTTTTCATCACGAAAGCGCTTATTCCGGCCGTCAGCATCATCATCTGCTTTCATTGTGTCTCCGACATTGGAGGCATACCATAAATCCATTGGCGAATATCTGAATATTAACACTACAAAAATCTCAAAGAATTTTTTTTAAAGGCACCTCTTGGACGATATGAACTGTTCAACATTGACTTACATAGTTTAATCATGGAATATTTCGTCTGTTCTAGAACTTTAAGAAAAAATTACAGGTCAAAAAATATCATGAGTAGTCTGTTTTCTAGCGATAATTGGAATATATGGTATAGTGTCATAATCTTCGTCCACTTTTTGGAATTTCATTGTAACACGCGTTATTCGAATTCATAAAAAATCTACGATATTTCAACATATTTTAGAGGGATTTTAGATTTTTTCGACAAAATACAAAATTACATTGAAATTCGTTACAAAAATGTTGGAGGCGACATATGCAATAATTGCGAAACTGGAATGTTCTCAAAAGTGATGTTATACCAATTATTTAGCACTTTTTGCGGAACTAGATCTACTTTTAAAATATTTCCTAACTAGACGATGGATCAACATTTTGCAATGAAGTATTACTGTTTTGCTAATTGCAAATAATGAGCGAAAGTTATAACTGGGAAGACAGCGGCTTAGTGCAGTTTCGACCTTAAAATTTTCCTGCTCAAAAGCAGTGTTTATCAGAATGTTGGATCTTGATCCTTCTAACGAAATAGAAGATCGTATTAAATTAGAATACGGTGATCTTTGTGCAATTTACTCAAACACGCACAAAAAGTGGGTGTTTGGACGTGTTTCAAATGTTATGGTTGGAGACGAAGGACGATTTTATGAGGTAAGACCATGAATTTGGAACACAATCAACTGATTCTATTGTTGATTGAAATTTGTTAAAAGATACACTATAGAATCAATGGAAATTTTATATCAAAAAAAGTTGGAGACGACGACAAATGTATTCGTCGTTATGATCCCTTTGATTCAGATATTGAACTCGAGATTATTTGTCCTTGTGGTACGCAAATGATTCGTCGTATCTTTGCAGAAGCTTATGGCCGATTAGGAGAAAAAGAAGAAAAAGATACTCCAGCAACAGGCACTTGTGATCATTGTGGCAAAAGTTTGTCAGCAAAAGAAGTGGTTTACCATTGTCCCAAAGAGAAAACAGAAATTCATACAGGTGGTTATGACATTTGTATTCTTTGTACAGTTACGTAAGTTAATAGATAAAGGAAATTTTATTTGGAGTCTTTTTTTTTTTGCAATTGTATACGTACTCAAAATTATCTTGAATGATTATTCACGGGAAATATCAAAAGGTAGGGAGCAAGCCAAAGAATTCCGTGGCTGCAAAAACGGATCAGGACAATAAAAAAAAAGAAGATACAGACCCAGACACGATAGCAGTTCAGTTGGGAAAAAAACCATTTGCAAGTGGAACTGCTCGTTACGCATACTTGGCACAATACACGACTCCAGAAAAAAAGGGCAAGCCATGTGTATTGAAAAGATATAAAAACTCTCATGAGTATATAGATGAAATGTATGATGGAGATATAAAATGTTGTAGATTAGCAGCAGAGCTGATCGACAAATGGAATAAACTTAATCGCGTGCAAGAAAAATACAAAATCATTGTGCCAACAATTGCGAGAAAAGGTGATCAATTGATGGGGTTTTTACAGATGTTACTCCTCAGTTTGTTGCCCGAAGAAGAAAGAAAAAATCTAGATGAACAACTCGGCTTGGACAATCAAATCATGTTGGGAGAAGTGGTACTAATCGAAGATTTTTTGGTAGGAGATTTTGTGAAATGGAATAGTAATAGTGGATGGATTGATACAATGAAAAGTGACAAATCCATTCAAGCATTTTGTCATTGGACTTATCATCAAAGTGAAGGAAAATATTTATTTTGTGATGCACAAGTTATTCTTCAAAAAAAAAAAACAAATTGATACAATCATTACTTCAAATAAATAAAATAAAATGTGATGTGTCATTTGTTATTTTTATAGGGAGTACGTCAAAAGGATGCTTATGTGTTAACTGATCCTTGCATTGTCAGTTTTGAAGGTGGAGCTTATGGAGTCACTGATATGGGGAAAGAGTATTTGTGGAATTGGTTTCGAAATCACAAGTGCAATTATTACTGCGAAAAAGACTGGATGAAACCAGATCCAAAAGACTTGGAAAAAGTGCCAACAGAAGTAAGGGGTTTGGGACGCGCTACATCTTATGTGCCGAAAATGAGTGGGCGTGCGCGAGCAATAAGTGAGGTGCATGATGATCGACCAAACCCGAATTTGCTACTTGCTGGCAGGAAGAGTATTGTTAGTAACAGTAAGACTAATCAGCATGAACAAGGTGAGCAACAGACCAACCAACAAAGGCAAGTTGCTAATGCGGACAAACAAGCGCTTGGGAAAAGTGTGGTATTGTCCAATCCTTCACTGGCTACCAAAAAACGGTCATTGTGGACGCGTGTATTTTCGAAAAAGACATAGATTTATGCGATCTGTATGTTGTCAATTGTTGTAAAAGGCATCACGATCAGAAAAAAATTACGTTTGGGATGGTAAATTTTTTTACAAGTTGATGTTAAATTAAAAATCCTGCTGTCCTCAGTGAAAACATTTGTATATCATTATTAAAGTAAAAAGCAAAACAATACATTTTTTTTGAAATGTTGGCAAAGAAAATAAAGTAAATAATTTGCTACCAAGGAAAAGATTGAAGTCAGTTGTAATATTTTTTTTATTACTTTTTTGAATCTGCAAAAGAGTCACAAACTCTCTTTTATCTCACTAAGAAAAAATACACGATTAGCCTGATTCAATATTAGATAGGAATAATATTCAACAAACAATAACGTAAATAAGATGTTTTTTTTCCTGCATTCGTTTGTATTGAGATTTTAATTACAGTTTAGCTTGTGTAGACTTGTTTGCAGAAGGTAAGACATATTTTTGTTCTTGCAATATCTTTCTGACAACCTTTTTATCAATTTTGAGTGTCGATGTCAAAGGCACTTCTTTCCAAATCAACAAATCGTCAGGTAATTGAAATTTGGCGTAATGTTGAGCTAAAAGAGTAAGTACATCTGCGTGTGTAAGTTGGTGTCCATCATGCAATTGAGCCACAACAATAGGTCTTTCTCCCCAATGATCATGTGGCACACCGATCACACACGCTCTACTTACAGCAGGCAAACTCATCACCAAATTTTCCATTCCAATACTTTCGATCCACTCACCACCAGATTTGATCATATCTTTGCTGCGATCGCGTATTATTAGTTGCGCTTTGTCAGTGAACGATGCAACGTCTCCTGTGATCAGCCACTCGCCTTTAAATTTCGTCTCTGCAGGATTTTGAAAATACTCTTTTGTGACTGATGGCCCTCTAGACAATTTAAACATTTTTTTTTTTTGAGAGAGAATGAGGTACGTACTCAAAAAAAAATAAATAAAGTACTTTTTTACATGAACATACCTCACAAGTAGTTCACCTTTTTGCTTCCCATCCCAAGATAAAACATTGTTCATATTCTCACTATCGACAATCTTTGCTTCGACTCCTGGTACTAAAAGTCCAGGTTTTTGTTGGTTTTGATTTTGTGTCGGTGGAATGTGTAAATCCAATCGGCGAGCATGTCTGCGACCAATAGTCCCCAAAGGACTCATTTCGGTCATCCCCCAAATTTGGATTAATTCTATATTCCACGTGTCATGAAACCATTGAATCATCTCTCCTGGTGGCGCACTGAACATATGTTATTCATTTGCTTTGTGTTTTCAAAAAAAAAAAAAAATCATTTGAATCAAAGACCAGCTCTCTTTCTTCCTACATCTCAACTGACCTGCCTCCACATAAAAAGCGTGTCAATTGTCCTTTAAGAGTTTTATATTTGGAAGGGAAGGAAGTTAATTCCTGGCGAATGCCTTGAACAACAGTAGGCACACCTAATAGCAAGGTGACTTTTTCGTCGAGACACATTTGCAACATCTCCGCGGGGGTTCGCACTTCATCATGTAACAATACCTTGAACCCTAGTGTCATTGCGGCAAACGGGATTCCCCAGGCATTCGCATGGAACCTGTTAATCCCCCCCCCCCCTCCTTTCATGGACTACACAAACAATAGAAACACATAGTTTATAGCCTACATTGGCACAATTGGAAATACACAGTCCAAGCCGGACAAGTGCATGATATCGGTTCCGATCAGCGTCAAAGTGTGCAAGAAGGTGGATCGATGAGAGTACAGCACTCCTTTGGGATCTCCGGTTGTGCCTACAAAAAAAATGCGCAAAATTTCAAATGCAAATTTTTTTTTTTTTTTAAGTAATTAAAAAAAAAAAAAAATTACATTTGTATTGACTTAACCACTTGTATAACACAAGCCACAACCGGTTCGTTCATCCAAGTTGGGCCAATTGAAATGCTCTTTGCCCAGACTTTCCAGTTCATTAAGACTTATCACATTATCAAATTTGGTTTTCCAATTCTGGCTCTATTGTTGGCGTATTTGATGCTTGTGGTATGATACACATACAACATACACACACATACTTTTTCTTTCTTTTTTTTTTTTTTTTTTTTTTTAATTTGATAATGCAAATGCAAACTGAGATGTCACCACAGACGATTAATTTTTTTGACGCTTTGTAGACTCTCAGATGGCAGACTCTCCAAGATTGGAAAGAGACTCAGGTCAGTGAAAATGACTTGGTCTTTGGCATGACGAATAATGTACGAAAGCTCAGATGGATGCAGGCGGTGGTTCAACGTGTGCAGAACTGCGCCCATTGATGGCACTGCATAAAATAAAAGAAAATGATTCCCATTGTTCCACATCAACGAACCTATCCTTTCTCCTGGTCTTATTTTTAATTCATTGTGCAATGCACTTGCTATTCTTGTTGCTCTTTTTTGCACTTCTTCATATGTCATACGGTGGTAGCCTTTCTCCGTTTTTGTTATTACTTCACTCTTCGGTTGAATTTTTGGTGCACGATCCATCAAGTTGCGCACATTCATTTGCCATTCATCATTCATCGTTGACCGAATACCTAATACTTTTTCACTGGACATGATGTGTTACTACTATTGCTACTTTGAGAAAGGAAACATAAACGAGGTGAACGTCTAAGACATTCACACTTAACAGACAGCTTTTTATATTTTTATTTCTTGACATGTTTGCAGAATAATAAAACTGCTACATGCACTTAATTTATGGCTGTTTAGTACAAACTTGGACATTTTTATGTGAAACAAATGCCTGTTTCTGATTTTTTGATAATAAATAAGATAGATTGACGATTATAACAAAGTTTTTTAATACAATAAAAATATCTTCGTTTTGAGAGTCCCAAAACTTGTGATGGAAATAATTTATGAAACAAAAATAAGGCTGCACAAGCATATAAAAAAGTACTAGTACCATCAACACATTTTCTTTTATGAAATTGTGAAATTGCACAAAATTCACTTTTTTTTTTACCCAAATATGCGTTTCCATATCGATTTTTTTTGGTAAGCACTGGAGGATTGGTCGACACCTGGCTTTTCCCAACAGAATGCTCAACTTTATCAACTTTTGGGGTTGCTTTCGTTTTACTGGTTTCTTCAATAGTGCAGAGCACTGGACCTGACTTTAGCTGATCGTCCTGCACTTTGCTCATTTCTGGTACATAAGATGTAGCGTGTCCCAACTTCCTCACTTCTTCTGGTACTTTTTCCAAGTCTTTTGGGTCTGGTTTCATCCAGTCTTTTTCGCAGTAGTCATTGCACTTGTGATTTCGAAACCAATTCCACAAATACTCTTTCCCCATGTCAGTAATTCCATAAATTCTACCTTCAAGACTGACAATGCAAGGATCAGTTAACACATAAGCATCCTTTTGACGTACTCCCTATAAAAAAATAACAAATGACACATAACATTTTATTTTGTTTATTTGAAGTAATAATGATTGTATCAATTTATTTTTTTGAAGAATAACTTGTGCATCACAAAATAAATATTTTCCTTCACTTTGATGATAAGTCCAATGACAAAATGCTTGAATGGATTTGTTGCTTTTCATTGTATCAATCCATCCACTATTACTGTTCCATTTCACGAAATCTCCTACCAAAAAATCTTCAACAAGTACTGTTTCTCCCAACATGATTTGCTTGCCCAAGCCGAGCTTCTCATCTATTTTTTTTCTTTCTTCTTCGGGCAACAAACCAAGGAGTAACATCTGTAATAAACCCATCAATGGATCACCTCTTCTTGCAACTATTGGCACAATGATTTTGTACTTTTCTTCCACACGATCAAGGTTATTCCATTGATCGATCAACTTTGCTGCTAATTCATAACATTTTACATCTCCAGCATACAATTCATCTGTGTATTGATGAGAGTTTTTATATCTTTTCAATAACATGGCTTGCCCTTTTTTTCTGGGATTACGTATCGTGCTAAGTATGCGTAACGGGCAGACCCGCTTGCAAATGGTTCACTCCCCAACTGAATTGCTAATCTGCCAGTGTTTTCTTTTTTGTCATCACTGTCCTGACTTGCATTTACGTTCGTAGGTTTTTGTTGATTAATCCCTGCCTTTCAATGTTTTTTAAAAATGACTAACTCAAAAAAAAAAAAAAAGACTATGTACGTATACAAACAAAAAAATAAGCTCCAAAAAATTCATAACTGCACAAGGAATACAAAGGTCATAACCATTCATGTGAACTGTTATTTTTTCTTTGGGACAATGATAAATAACTTCTTCGGCAGACAAAATTTTGCAACAGAGATAACAAGCATCAGTCGGTGAAGATTCTTCCTTTGTCTCTTCTTCTTTTTTTTCTTC
>ASPP01003186.1:0-10720 GCA_000512085.1 Reticulomyxa filosa
CTTCGGCGTTAGCTTACTTCTGTGGAATATCCAGTCTTCTCAAAAATTTATTTCGAAGAGGTGAAGACAATAAAGCTCAGTTACTACAAAACAAAAGATTATTTTTTAAACAATGATTAATTTCACATTTACTCTGTTTTAATAATTTAAAGCTATGTAGGAAAAGGAAAAAGTAAGGCACTAAGGTAAATTTACACTTTCGAGTAAATTTTACAGAAAACGGGTGTAATTAAATAATGAGTAGAATGATCAACGCAACAGCAAAGAAAGACACAAGGACGAGAAGTGAAGATTTTTGAGAAAAGAATCTTCACATTCCAAGTGAGACATCACTTGCAATTAGTATTGAATTGCCCACACTCATTTGTTTGTTAAATTAAGGCAAATGCATTTATTTTTCCTGTCGTCATCAAATTTTTTTTAAGACAAGGCAATAAAATATTTTTTTAAAGAGTTAAGAAAAAAAAATTGTATTTGGGACGCCATTTTCCTGCATAAAAATTTATTCTTTGGTTGTATAATTTCATCAAGTCAGTTGTCTGTATGCGCCTCGAAGTAATTAATGTAAAGTGAAACTCAATCTCAACTTGTCGTTCCCCGTGAACTAAACTAGCACCCAAACAAGTTCCTTTGTTGAAGTCGATTCTTGCAGCATAAAAGTGTAGTAATATCGAAACAAGAAAGAAAAGAAAAGGTTTTTATACAATACACATTGTTTTTTTTTCTTCTTTTTATCACAATGATGATTATCTGATAATTAGTCTACCACAACTCAGTGTAACACAAATTCCAGTTATCATTTGCAGCAAAGCAATTTTTTAAATCAGAGCCAGTCCAAGAGTTAAAAATTCACTCCATTATCTGTTTTTTATTTTTCGACAAAAGATAGCTCCAAATCACTCAATAGATCTTTCAGTGCCATGAAAAAACGAACCACAAGTCACTTTCAGTCGTTGACTCCGTTACCCACTCTACTTTTGACTCAGTGCGTAGTATATAAAGATGAAATACTTATTTGTGGGGCCGCACATGAAAAAAATTGCTATTCCTATCACACAATTAAAAATGAGTACAAATTGATTTGTTCTTACCCAAGTGATATAAGATTGAATAAATTTTGCGTAACAAAACTTTTGAATAAAAATAATAATGATAATCCGAATGAAATAACTTTATTATTTTTTGATGGAAAAGATAAACATACATTAATAATGAATTATAAAAGTGTTTGGAGTGAAGAGAATAAAAATGGGACAAATGAGACAAAAAAATATAATGAGTGGGTTTATTGCAATAAATCAATTAATATTAGAAGATATAAAGATAATTGTGGAATGAGATCAGTAATTGGTGGAATGAATAATAATTTGTTATTTATTACATATTTTCCAAAAAATATTGCTGTATTTGATTTAAATACTTTTCAATGTATTAAAGATGATAGTTTGCCGACAGAGCATCCCATATCTTCTCATTGTTTTATATTGAGATCAGAAAAAAAAAATAAAAATGAAATGTTATTATTTGTGAAAATGAAGGACTGTCAATTAAATATGATGAAAACGCTAGAAAATTTTATTTTGATAAATTGTCCGTTTGTGAAAGCATTTCGTCATTTAATTCATATGCTTATGTATATATTAGGGATGTTATATTATTTTTTGGTGGATGGGGCAATAACAACAGTTCAAAATCGGTATATAGATATTCTATTCAAAAAAATGAATGGATTACATTTAGTAATGCTTTGCCTATTCCATTATTTGATTGTGCCGCAGTGTTAAATAAGGATAATACATATATTTACATTCTTGGGGAAATATATGGATCAACAACAAGCATGAAAACAAAAGTAAGTACATGGTTAAGTGAAGAGGAGACAAAACGAAATAGATCATTATGTGTGACAGAAGAGAAGAAAGATGAACAGATGAACGAATATGTTAATGTTAGGTTATTTTGTTTGTTTGTTTATTTGTTAATTATCATTCTTTGTTAAGTAAATGAATCACAAAAACAAAAACAAGAGAAAAGAAGAAAGAAGAAAATGGATGAAATGGTGGAAAGAAAGAAACGAAAAAGACAAAGCAGACGTGATTAAACGATTTGAACAATTGTCAAGTAATGATTTCGAAAGATGGTTGTTGAAAGAGAGTAAATGGAAAACAAATTTTAAAAAACAAGATATGTACGCTATTTGTATTGCAATTGAAGCTTATATTAATTATTGTTCTAGTGATGACGAATACGTTTTGTATTTGCACAATTTTTTTTTTTTTTTTTTTTTTTGAATACTTTTTTATTTGTTCAATAATTGAGATTTATAAAAAATAAAATTAAAAAATATCAAATAGTCAAAAGTTTATGTAATAATAAATGGAAAAAAAGAATTAATAAAAATGAAAGAATTAACATTTGAAGAACTTGTTCGTCAAAGCTTTAGTCATTTAAAACTAAACGACTTTAAAAAAATCGAAAATGAAAATTTGAAATTAAAAATAATGGATACGAATAACAAGATTATAGACTCAGATGAAGATATAAAACAAAAATTTAACCAAAATAGTGGCAATAGTAATAATGAACCTTTATTTAAAATAACTTGGACACAATTTGAACAGAGGAAAATAATAAAAAATCCATTAGTAATAATAATTGCCATTAGTGAATACGAAGATAAAAGAATATGGTCTGATCTTAGTGGTGTAAAAGAAAAAGATTTAAATAATTATAAGCAATTATTCCAAAAAGAATTAAAATATGAAGTCATACATAATCAATGTCCAAAAATGACAAAGCAAGATGTTCAAAACTTTATGGATAAAATAATTCTAAAAAATGAACTTCGTAAAAATCGTAATAATTATGATGGGTTAATTATTATTATTTGTGGACACGGAAAAAATGATAATTTAATTGCAAGCGACGGAAAAGAAATATCCATAGATAAAATATTTGAGAGATTTAATTGTACGGAGATGGAAGCGTTCAAACATTTTCCTAAAATGTGTATAATTGATATTTGTCGTGGCAAAAATATTCCAGTATGTCCGGAAATTACAGAAATGAGAGGAAATAATCATAATGTTAGTCAGTTATATGAACATAATGGTGTCGATTATTTAATTATTTGGTCAACTACAAAAGGTTATCAAATACCGGATTTAGGATTATTAAGTACGTGTATTAAAGATACCGTTATTGAAAAATATAAAACTGGTTGCTCATTTAATCAAATCTTAAAACAAGTTCAAAATGATATTTTCAATTATGAAAAAGGTAAATGGTACTGCATAGAAGTTCATGATACTACTTCTTATGTTATTGTTCTTGTTGCAAGACAGTCTGCCATGTAGACATTTGAATTTTACTTTTTTTTTCTCTCTTGATTTTTGATTTCAAAAATTTAAAGTGATCAATTCGTACAAGTTGCTAAGTACTTTTACCTTTGGTTGATTACATCCTTTCTTTTAATTCGAATATTTGAATCCAACGTACACGTGCGGTCATAGATGTATTACCATCTACAATCGCCTTCAATTGATAAGGGAATGAAATCCACAAACCATCCTATCAATGCATGCGAAAAAACGTACTAGCTCATTATAGTCTTTCCTTAGTCACATAGTACTCATTCTTTCTTTCATACTTTTGTTCGTATCCAAAGAAAGAAAAAAAGTAATACTCGACTATTAAGACTATTCTTGCTTTGCACTTTTCTTTGTGGATTGTTTTTAATTTCAAATGTTTTCGAAAGCGTTATATTTGCAAACATAAATACTAAATTTTGTTTAAATGGTTTTAGTGCTGAAAGTGTATTGATTTATTGATTCAGATCATTAATGGAAAAGAAACGTTTTATAAAATTGTGTAATGAAAAGCAGTCTGTTGTGTCCTTGCTTTTGTAAGAAAGCGCTGATTTGGACGTGTATTTCAAGTATTTACTTTTGAGGCTCTTTTTTAAAAGAAAACAAATAAAAACAAAATCCAAAAATGAAACAAAAGAGTAAAAGTGTTGAAAGAAAAAGTTTTTTGGAAAGAAGGGATTCGCCAGTTCAGGGCTAACTTCTTTGTAGGTAGGGTCTCTCCCTACACTTTTTTTAAAAGCTGTTGCTCCATTAAGGGTGACTTATGGAAACATTTGCTTTGATTATCCAAAAATAATTTTTATTTCTCTGAAGGTAAATCGTGTTTGCTCAACTCAAAATTTTTTGTTACTATGCATTATTTTATTTAGCTATGATAAATTCTCATGATTTGCCAAAAGAAAAATGTTCCTTGCCTACACACGTTGAAAACTTTTTGATCCGGAACGACCAAGCCGCAAAGGGAACTACAAAAAAAATAAAAATAAACATACTTTTCTTATTTTTTACGTTTTGTTAACTTTCAAACAAATCTTTTCAAAAAGGAACTATGCTCCATTGCAGTCGATTTTTGCCTTTATTGGCCAGACGAGTGAATAGCGGAAGTGCTTTGCATCTGACATACTCAGTAAGAACCGCCACGACCTTGGTGTTGGAATTACGCAGCGGACGCCTGGGTCAATTCAAATTGAACAGTCAAACAGATTTAGAAAAGCTGTTGGACAGGTTTGATTATTGCTATGTATCACTTTGTCACGTTGTATACTTTTCCGGTTCTTTTTTCTGTCCTTTTCCTTTTTTTTTCCTCCCCTTTTTTTTACCAAGAAAAGGGAGGAAAGCTTGAAATTTCCAGAAGATAATGATTAAAGATTTTTGTGTGTGTTTGATTTGGTAAAACTACAGAACTGGCAGCATAGGATTGGTGGCAGATGAAGAACCAGCCGAAGAAGAAGGAGAAGAAGAAGAAGTAGTGCCGATAGTAGCCAACATTGAAGAGATTCAAAAAGACAAAGTGTATCTGTTAGCATATGGCGCAGAAGAAGGAGAAGGGTTTGAAGAATCTGATTTTCATCCCGATTTAGATGAGGTCCAAGATGGAAGAGAATTCTCAGCAGAAAAAGAAGAAAGAGAACAAGAATATTCTCGTCCACAACAATCTCAAAAATTCAATCCAAAACGAAAATAAACGCGAGGAAATAAAGCTATTCAAAAATCCTTTTTTTTGTCTTTTTATTTTTTTTAGAACATTGGTGAGATAAGTTATTGTTGTTATTATCACAAATTCTTGTTTTTTTTAAATTCAAAGGAACTGAGGGGCAAAAACTTTAAATCCCTCCTCCTTTCCTTTTGAACATCTTAATTCACAAAAATTCATTTCAATTATTCTTGAGAAAATGGCCTTCCTCTCTCACTCAATAAGTTTTCATTTCAATCTTTGAAAAAAAAACTAGATTAGTTTTTTTCCATTCGTGTGTGCCCCGTTTATTTCGCAAGAAAAGTTTAACTTTTTTTGGTGTTTGATTAATCTTACCTTGTTTTTTAAAGTTGGGTCTCAGTGAGGGAGTGTTCAAGTATTTTAAGCTGCTGTCTGTTGATTGTGGATCTTTATTTATTTGAGGAAGGGAAACAAAATTTTTGTTTTTTCGAATGACCACGTTTAAGCACGATTCGAATAACTAAAAAAGGAATTATTACTGAGGCAGATGTTATCTTACACACTGAGTGAAGAGGCAAGGGGTGGGGAGAGGAAAAAAAAGAGAACAAGGGGGGGGAGGGGACGTTGTCAACACCCGTTTTGTCTGCGACAAACGACCGGACCAAAGAATTAATTTAATATAAAAAAAAAAAGAATGTCCAAGCCAAAGATATTTACGAAGATTGGCCCCTGTTTGGTTTAGTGTTTTGTGGGATACTGGCAACCTTGGCTCATTTGTACCTCCTGTTCCGGTTGGTTCTGGTTTGGAAGTCGTTTCGGAAGAATACCGCAGATGTATCGTTATCGTGGGCAATGCACGGATTGTTGACAGCGTCGATCTGTAGTAATTTGGTGGTGTGTCTGGGGGCATGGGTATGGAGAACGGATTTGATATTTCCAATGAGCAAGCCAAAGTATATGTGTCGTTTGGGTTACGACGTGTACTTTACAGCATACGGGATGAGCAAAATGTTGGTGTATTTATTGTTGGCTTATCGGTTGGAAAAAGTGTTTGAAGAGAGTGCTTACGCAGTGAGCAAAGTTTTTTTGTTATGTTTTCGGTCCTATATCGTGATCGCGTATCTCATTTTGCAAATCGTTTATTTGGTCAGTGCCAAAGTCACCATATATTCCTCCAAGACGTATCACATCCGCTTTTGCATGACCCATGTCAGCACAACCAACTATGTCGTACTCTCTCTCATTCCTGTTTTCGATGTCTCCACCACTATGGTTCTTTTGGCTATGTTTTTACAAAGAATGCGTAAAAGTTTTTTTTTTTTTTTTTTTCTAATGTGTCAATGAAATATTAACAACAAAGTGAATTAATATTTATTTATTTGAAATGACTTTTTTTTTTTTTTTTTTGTCACAATAAAAAAGGTCATGACTCCGATGTTGCAAGATGCGACGTCATTTCAAAGAGGATTCGATTTATATACGGCGTCGAATCGTGCGACAATTTTGATATGCGTATCATCTTTAAGCATTTGGTGTTTTGTATTAGTGGGGACGTTTGGATGGGCAGACTTGCGCTTCTTCATTTCTTTGGATTGCACCATTCATAGCATTTGTGTGTTTTGTATCTTCAAATTTGGTGATGATATCTTTGGCTTTTGTTGCAAGTGTTGCTCGCGCTTTTGCTTCTTGATCTTTGCTGAAGGCTTGCAGCATGACGCTCTTGCGATGGGTGTTGAAGTCACTTCCTTCGATTCATCTCGTACATAAAAAAAAAAGGATAGGGAAGAAGGGGGGGAGGGGGGCAAGGGAGGGGGGAAGGGGAAAAATAGTAGTAATTACATGCACTAAATAATGTAGGGCACTCGATAAAAGTAAATAGCATTTTTTTTTTTTAAACAATTTGAAAAAGCTTTATTTTATTGTTAGTTTTAAGTAAAAGTTTTGCTTTTGATACATGCATACAACATCGTCATTGCAATTAGTGAAAACGTTCAATTCTAGTTCCATCTGCTTTGTTTTCTTGTTTATTTAGGTTTTTTTAGTTTTTCTTCTGTATAGCTGTAAAAATTCTGTGCATCCCTCCTTTTTTTTGCTTTGCCTTGTTATGGCTATTAAACAAGGAAAAAGAAGGTAAATAGTAGTTAGTTTTCTTTTCATCTGGTCAGCACACGGGGAAATGAAAGCGAAATACTGAAAACTGCAAAGAAAAACGAAGAAAAGTTAAAAAAACAACACTTATTGTAAAAGCTCTCATAGCATTGATGTGGCAAAGATCCGCGCTTGAAATGTCTCTGTCTCCACTTTTTTGGAAAAAAGTAAATTATTCTCAAACTGAATGATTCTTTTGACGTTTCATTTGATCCAATACAAATGTCGGACATTCAACAGAAGCAAATCATTTTAAATTGTCCACAAGACATATAGCTTTTAATATCATTCTAATTTTTATTTGACCAGATAGTTTATTAAATTGAAAAGTGTTGTTATCTTTATCGTATTCAATTGATAATTAAATTACATTTTTCATAATTTTTTTTTTGTAGTGTGAAAAAAAAATGACACATATACAGTGTTTGCAAAAAAAAGTGCACCAAAAAAAAAGGGGCTTTTTTAGTATTTTACTTGTATATCTTTATTGAAAAGAGCTAAAGTAAAAATAATTTTGTATATACATAGAACAAATCACAGACTATCTTTCATATGTTGTACTATCTTATATCTTGCTTTATTTGAAATGTTATACATTCAATTTTTTTTAGCTGACTTTTGTAGTATGCTTTTTTTTTAACAAAAATTTTTTATTAAATCTCTATCAAACTGTAAATAAAAAATAATCCGTTTAACAAAAGTTTACACTTTTATTTAAAAGAAGCTTTTATGTTTAATTTACTGCTTGGTAAAATTGACATTTGCCTTTATCAAAGCATGCACGTAGGCATTGAAGCAATAAGATTATCACATAAATCACATTCAATCTAGTACCATTACTCGATAAACTAATCAGAACTAATATTTGCTGGAAAATAGTCTATTTTTGTAAGTACGGCATTTGGTAATCCACCAAAGATTCTAAATTGGATTAAGATCTTGTTTTGCAACTTTTCACATATACTTTCTATCTAAAAGCATTTGCAAAGCTATTCCATTTGTAAATTCGTCACAGTGCTTCTACATAATGCTTTTTACTTTCTTATGTGTTTATTGTGCAGTATAATTCATTTTAAACTTTTTTTGTGGTAAGATAGTTTTTTTGAACATTGAATTTTTCAAACTTCTGAGGAAAAAGAAAGATGCATAGCTTTTCAAATAAATGCAAGAGATAGTCTGATTTGTTCTATGTATCTACAAAATTATTTTTACTTTAGCTCTTTTCAATAAAGATATACAAGTAAAATACTAAAAAAGCAACATTTTTTTTAGATTTATGGTTTTTTTGTAAGATACTGTATCATGCTCTTTAAAAATGTTTTCAATGTTTCTAATGATAGTGTTGATGATTTAATGTATATTTTTTTAAGTTTTTTATGCTTTACGTTTTTTTTGCAATAAATAAAATGTCATGTGAAAAAACTAATTTGATTCACGATTTGAACAAACAAAACAGCATTTTATTTGGATTTTTTTGACTTAATTTTTTTTTAATTTGAAATCATTTTGTTGATAGAGACAATATTTCTTTATAAAAATTGATGTCAAACATTTTTTAGTCATAAAAAACAGCACTATCCCCAAATGTGAATATAACCATCTCCTGAACCATAACACAAATTAATACCACAATCACTATAATTATTGTCTTTACTTTTCTTTTCTTTCATTTTTAATTGTAAAAATTTCATACAGTATATTCCTTTTTTTTCTTCGCTTCCTTTGATCACATACAATTCTTTTTATTTGATCGAATATCCCAAAAACGAATTGTATTATCATATGACCCAGAACATATCACATTTGAACGACAGCCAACTTCATTATTATTTATTACAAATGGTGAATATTCTACACACATCACAGTGTCTGTATGTCCTTTGAACACTTGAATTTGTTGGCCAGATCGAATATCACACAAACGAACAATTGGATCATCCGATCCAGATAATATTGTATTTGCACCACCACTAAATCCTAATTCATTTGATCCATATTTTACACAAGTCACACAATTTTTATATCCTTTGAATACAATCAGTTGTTTGGATGTTTTAATATCCCATATGCGAATAGTTTCATCCCATGAACCAGAACAAATGGTATATCCATTACCACCAATTACGCCAATACAATTACTTTTATTATTTTTGTTATTGCTTTGTAATGGAGAAATATCAACACAACAAATACCATCTGAATGTCCTTTAAAAATATGTAACGATTCGAATGTTTCAACATCCCATAAACGAATAGTTTTATCAAATGATCCAGAGCACAAATATCTACCACCATTAAATGGTGAAAATTCAATGCTATTAACACTACCAGCATGCCCAACGAATATTTGGAATTGTTGATTATCCTCAATATCCCAAAAAAGAATTGTTCTGTCATTTGATGAAGAGCAAATAACATTACGATGATCATTACAGTGATATGGTGAAAACTTTACGCAATGTACAGACTTTGAATGTTCATTGAATAACTGAATTTGCTTGTTGTTATTAAAATCCCATACACGAACTGTTTCATCTGATGATCCAGAACAAAGGAATTGGCTATCAGCAAATATTGTATAATCAATACTGTTTACACAATGAGTATGTCCAGCGAATATTTTGAGTAATTTAGACGATGAACGAAATATATCAATCATGAAGAAGTCCGTTGCCTGTATTAAATGATGATAACGAATAATAAACAAATATATATCATTAAATGAACAACAAAAACATAACATAATTGACAATAAGTTTGTCAAAATTATGTATCCATCCAAATTTAATGTGTAATACTCGAGTCCAATGCTGGATAATTATTTGAATCTTTTCTTCTTCTGACTGATTCAATCACAAATCACACAAAACAAAAACATAAATATAACAGACTCGAAAAATTGAAATGAAGTTTACTAATGTTAGTTGCATTGCAGCTTGTCTTTCGTTGCTCATTTTTCAATTTTTTTGTCTTGGACTGTATAATGTGAATTTTTTTTAAGACCAGTAAGGAGTTTTTTAAAAAATTCCAATACACGAAAAACAACTTTCCTTATATATTTGTGATCCACGTATTAATTGAATTTTTAAAAAAGATATTATTTCATTAAATTGAGCAATAAAAGATTTATTTCCAATCAAACAAAGAAAAATACAAAAATATGTTTTGTTTCAGTTTGAAGACCAAACACAATTTCAATTTTTGTAATGAAAATTACTTTTGTGGTTTTGGGCATTTTCTTGTATCACATTAACAAAAAATTTTTTCTAAAAAACAACACATTTGCAGATTTTTTTGAAGTAATTTATTGAAAGTGAGAAGATATTTTGCCGAACCAAAAGAGCAATTTAATTTTTGAAATTTAAAAATGTAGTTCTAGAAAGTAATGTCCACATTACTCAGTTTTTAATAATTCTATTATCGCATACACAAAATACAAAAAAACTGACAGGAAAGGATGAAAACAAATGATGACTCCACCATATCAATGAGAAACGCAAAGTAGAAACGACAAGCGACCTACTGGCGAAAGTTAGGAAACAGAGAAAAA
>ASPP01003193.1:0-11818 GCA_000512085.1 Reticulomyxa filosa
AAACTTTTTTCAAAGATCCCTGTCGTAAATTTTTTAAATCAAACTTGTACTGTTTTTGTTAATATTAATCATTTAAAAATAAATTTCATTTAATAAAATAGAAAATAATACAAGATTTAGCAAATGTAGACTTTTTTATCATAAATAATCACTATTAACGAAAAGATATGTTATATTGCTTTGAAATGCAATATTAATTTTTCTCTTGAAATGAACAAACCAAAAAAAAATTAATAATAAGGTATCATTTGAACAACAATAGTTTCATGTTTTTGAACAGAAGCCTGAAAAGCACCAGTACTAATACTAATATTTTGATGAAGCCATAAATCTCTAATCATATAAGTTTGATTAGGATTAAGATCAAGTTCTTGCCATGTAACACTAATAGTGGTAGTATCTTGTTTACGATTTAATAAAGCTAAAACATATTGATTATTAATTAAAGGACCAAACCATACTTGTTCTCCAATAATAGAAGGATCATCTTTTAAAAATACTTCTCTAATTTTATGTGCTTGAATACCTAAAGGATCTTGATTTACTGATATAAGTTCTGTATTCATTAATATTTCTATTGTTTCTGATGACATATTATTAATATCACAACCAATAATTAATGGTGATTTTCCAATACACCATAAAGAAAAATGTGTTTTATATTCAGTGAATGTCATTCCACCATTTCCAATTTCTAACATATCCTATAATTTATTAAATAATATATATATATAAATATATTTATATATTTATTTATTTATATATATATATTTACAAAACTGGATCATTCCAAGCACCAGGACCTGCTACAAAATATGGTCCATTATGATCCCAATTATAAATCATTTTTTCCCAATCATCTTCAATATCACTAGTTGTACGCCATGAATTTCCAACATCAGGAGCCCAAGTCCAAGGATGATGTCTTCCCCATTCACAAATACTATAAAATATAGGATGTCCTGTTGCATTTAAAGCATCACGCATTATTGGATATCTTTCTTGTGGTCTTATATGATCATTATTACAATTATCATATTTTAAATAATCAACACCCCAATTTGCATATGTATTTGCATCAATTGTTTCATAACCTAAAGATCCAGGTCTTCCTTGACAAGTTTCATTACCTGAAATATATATACATAAATATATACATAAATATATACATAAATATATACATAAATATATATGTATATTCTTTTTTTTTAACCTGCATCAGAATATAATCCAAATAATAAACCATTTGAATGAGCCATTTCCACTAATGGTACTATTCCATCTGGAAAGGTAGTAGGACTTTATTTTATTTTATTTTTTTATTATTTGTTTATTCATTTCTTATTTTTCTTTTTTAAATACTTAACTCAGGTACTATTGTTCCATTTGGATCTCTGTATAATTGCCAACAATCATCCAAATTAACATATTTATAACCCGCATCTCTTAAACCTGTACTTACCATACTTTTTATCACTTGTTCAATTAATTCTTGATTAATTCCACAATGATAACCATTCCAAGAATTCCAACCCATTTGAGGTGTCTTACCAACACCATTGTCTAAACCAGTTGTAAGACTTGTTAAAACAAAGAACCAAGTTAAGAATGTAAACATTAGAGAGGAAATAGGCAGTAGATATGCAATTATGGATAGCAGTTTTTAATAATCGAACGCGTAAAAAGAAGAACGTACCCTACCTTTTAGTTGCTTTTTGACTTTTTCGTTTTTTCAAAATTTTAAACAGAATAAACTAGTTTGTATTGAGCAGTGAATGTATACGTTTTTTAATACTCGAATAGTCCGAAGGGTCATTTGTTTAGTATGTCATATATAAAGCCGAGATACAAACAACTTAGTGGGATTGCTTATTGTCGATAGATATGGCCAAACAATTTTTGTTTTAAGAAAAATGTCATTTGAATGAAAGGGGCTGGAGAAAAGAGTGATAAATCAGATTTAAACGAGACGAAAAGAAAATAGAAATAATCTGAGGATAACTTCCTTTTTATTTAATTTTATTATATCCTTTTGTTTTATTTTTCCTCTATTTAAACTTAGTATTATGTTTTTTGAAATAGGCAACCCTCATGGCCTGAGCAATTCACGAAGAAAAGCTTGCAATGCATTTCTTCCTCTGGAGGAAATGAGTATCAAAATGAAAAGAAAAAAGTAAACAAGACGTTGATAAGAAGGTGACATGGCACTTTTTGGTCGTGAGGCTTGAAGGGTGGAGTGGATGTAATGAGACTTTTCATCAAGTTGAGACTGCAATGTTTTGTACTCGTCTTCCATTTTGCTCAATTTCGCGCCCCATTCTTTTTCAAGATTTCCAAATAGTTTTTCTTTTGCAAGTGTTTTGCGTTGAATTTCGCAAATTAACTGATGGATTTGCTCTCCTTCCTTTCCACCTTTTTCTTTCTTAAGCCACTCCAATGTATCACATTCACATTTGTTGTTCGCCATAGCTAATTTAAAAAAAAAAAAAAAGGGGTTGAAAAAGTCGACGTTCAATCATTAAAAACGCATACTTAGAAATTAACAGCATTTTACTTAAGTCGTGTTGGGCTTTGGTTTCTTCTTTTTTCTCGTCATTCGTTAGCATCCTTTGCTTCGTGATTGCAACAAAAGGTTCATATGTGTCCAAGTTTGCATTGGGCATTTTTGAAAATATTTCTGGAAATTCCAATTGCAATGATTTGTAGTGCTCAAGCCATTGTTGGATCGCCTCTTTGCGATTTAAACCTTTTAATTTCGTCCATGACTCCCATTTTAGTCGAGACTCGATACTAAACGCGCTGGGCTGTGGGGTTGTGTTGTCGCCACACATCACTTGACGATAGTACCCATAAATTGGCAACAGTTTTCGCGACCCTGTCAATCCCAACGCCGCTTTCAGATCACTTTCTAAACAATCGATTATTAAAGTGCCATGCGTGAATTTGGCATATAACTTTGACCAATTCTCGTCGTTAGTTTCCATTTTTAATGTATTCTTTTTTTAACGCAATTTTCTGTTATCCTCTTTTTTTTTCGGTTTCCTTTAGACTTTTGGCAAATGCATTTGATCCGTTTTCTCCTTTTATATCTTTAATAAAATTGTAACATTCCAAGTTCTTTTGTATAAAAACTACTATCACAATTAAATCAAGAAATAAGCTTTAAGGATTCTAAACATCTAAATAACCACAAATATTAAAAATTTCGCAAACGATTTTGACGAAAACATAAAAGTCTGTTTCGAGAGGCCAAAAAAACTAGCAAACCTCCTTTTGCCGACATTTTATGAGTAAATCGTAACCATTTTCGGTATCGCATATTTTGAATTTTCACTTGGGCTAATTATCGAATATGACATCGCAGACCTCTAACCCTGCAACAGTGTGTTGAGTTCTTTGCATATTTTTGACCAGTGACCCGTGCATGTGGTCACAACAAAATAAACAGCCTGAAATCCAAGCAAAGTTACTGCGACTCTGGGAAGAAAAGAAAGAAGAGGAATTCAGAAAGGAATGTTCCAAGCTCGTGAATGATGTTAATAGACCGTATTTTTTTTCATTTTCCCTTGTTTGTACTTTTTTTTAAGGGGCAACTAAAAAAAAAAAAAAGGGCGTACATGTCTGCAGGATGTGTGGTTTTGTTATAGTTTTTTTTTGTATCACTTATATTTTAAAAAATAGCATGCAGAGTTTTTCAAAGTAATGGACTTGCATAGTGGCAGTGGTTCGAGTCCTGATGTGTCGCGTGACGAGTTTGTAAATCACTTTAAGTCTTGCTTTCGAGTAGAGCTAAGTAATGCTTTGTTTTCCACCATCGCCGGAGACAAGAATACTTGTAAAGTTGTCAATATTCGGACCTATTTTCATGGCAGGCGAACAGTGATCAAACAAAAAGAAGTCGTCAAAGTTAAAAATATGATACGTATTTTCAAGATTTTTTTTTTTTTTTTTTTTTTTTTTGAAAACAAAATACGTATACAAATTTGCTTTGGAAATAAAATTGAAAATATTGTACTTTGAAAGGACGCAGTATGGTTATCCCAAAAATTGCAAAAAATGAACTTGAAAGATATCGACGATGATGAAAACTTGAAAATTGAAAGAGAAGAATTGCGAGCGCATTTGAAAGAAGAAGTTGATGTAGTTCTGATTGATGCAATCTTTGATTCCATTGATGCCGATCACAGTGGTCAAATTACACCACTGGAATTTTTCAAATGGAGACATAATACAAAGATCGACACGATCCAAAAAATAATGGTGGGTTTATTTAAAAAAAAAAAATTGTCCCTACTTTATGTACAACATACATCTAATAAATAATATATTGATCACAGCAACAAGTACACAAGTCCCTGGCCTCACCAGATGAATATATTGTAGATAGAATCCATAATTCGTTGTCGTCGCCATCTTCGCCTCCAATCAAAAATGTGAATGACGACCAGAAAGCAGATACTGAGAACTCGGTTAGTACACTTTGTGTTGTTGTTTGTCTTGTCTTTAAGTTTCTTTGTAATTTTCATGCAGGACATGCCTCCACTAAGCATTGAACCTCTCAATATTACGGCATCGATTGAAGCTCCCACAGTTGCGCCAACAGTGATATCTGAAGTATCAGTAACGGCACAAGATGTTGTGAAATCAAAACCTATAAAAGCAGAACCCAAAGCCGAAACCACTAAAAGCACTGAAAAGGAACAGCCAATTAAAACAGAAGAGCCAACTAAGGTGGAAGAACCAATTAAACCGGTAGAACCAATTAAACCGGTAGAACCTATTAAACCAGCAGAGCCTATTAAATCAGCAGAGCCTATTAAATCAGCAGAGCCTATTAAATCAGTAGACCATTAAACCAGTAGAACCCATTAAACCAATAGAACCCATTAAACCAGTAGAACCTATCAAACCAGTAGAACCCATCAAACCAGCAGAACCTGTTAAAGTGGAAGAGCCGGTCCGAACTTACGAAGAAGTCAAAGTTCAAGAACCAATCAAAGTAGAGGAACCAAAAAAAGTGGAAAATGTTGTCAAAAAAGAGGAACCTGTGGAGGTAAAAGAATCAAAAACTGAGCCAAAGAAATCTGAAAATATTGTAGTTGTGCCAGCAGTACAAATCATAGGTGAACATCCGCTAGCAACTAAGGAGCTGGTTGAGGGAGAAAAGACCAAAACGGAACAAGAAAATAAGGCTAAGCCGGCAGAGAAATTATCTGCACCACCAAAATCTTTAGTAATCAGAGAACCAAAAGACCTTTATGCAGTACATTCAGTTGTAGATGCAAACGGCAATGTTACGACAGTAAAGAGAACGTGGGTTTTGTCCAAAAAGGGAACAAATTGGAGAGAATGTGAGGTGATTGACGAAGACCATGACCAAATCAAAATACACTTCATATCGTATAATGCTCGATATGATGAGTGGGTTGACAAAAATAGTGATAGAATCAAAGGTACATTATTCATTTTGTTTTGTTTTGGAAATTACACAGCAAATACTGTGTCTATGGAACAGCGACAAGGGACGCAAGAGATTTACGAAAGGGGGATAATTTGTCAGCATGGTATCCAAAAATGCGAGTCTGGACAGAAGCGGAAGTTGATGCGGTTGATGAAAGTCGAAACGAAATTGTAATTACATATATTGCAACGGAACACGGAGCACGATTACCTCTCAATTCCTCAAAAATTTCTGTTGTTCACAAGAAATTGGTATGTTTATTTTGATTTGACTTTTAAAAAAAAATTTGTTTTGTTTATTGTTTTGCAAACGATCAAATTAGAATGATGAATATCAAGAAAGGAACGGTGAAAGTTTCGAATATGTACCTGCAAATACAATCTATACGAAGAAAAACGATGATCGATTAGCATCTAACCACTTGAGTGCCGATACGATCAATAGTCAATCAACTGCTGAAACCGATAAAGTAAATAATGATGATACTACAGAAAACATTCAAAAGCAACAGGCAGTGCAAGGATGCTGTCAAATTATGTAACCGACAATAGAATTGTCGTACATAGTCCAGGAGTTTGCGTATGTGTTGACGGTGCTCTACCGATCACTTTGTAATATATGAAAAGGCAAATGATAGTTTGGAAAAGTTTTATTTTTCATTTGATTTAGGCCTTAGTTTGAAAACGACCACCTTTTTTTTTTTGGCGATCGGCAATTTATCGATCCCTTCAACATAATTCAAATTTCGTACATTTGCTTCGTGTGTACTATTTTTTTCATTTCAATTGTTTCAATTTTCTTTTTTTAAAAGAAGCGCCCAATTTTGCTTGACTGTGCACAAGAGAAAAGACAGTCATTATCGATCATCACAGTTTAAACATAATTGAGAATCTTTCCTCTTACTCTATTGTTAATTTTGTTCATTTACTGGGGTAAAACCGCTCCTAGTAAGAGCAAAGCTCTAAGGGAATCCTTTTTTTCAAAACTTATCACTTACTTTTATATACACTTAGTACTTGCCTCTGTGCTCTGTATATTGAAATTTGAGCAAAGCATGCTTATTTTTAAGGTTTGTAATATCACCCAGTGCATGAATTATAAAGTAATTGTGCAGAAAATGAAGATAATATAGTAAAACTTTATTTTAATGTTTTTTACGAAATGATATAACTGATTGATCAAAGTTGTAATCGTTTCCAATTTTTTAAATTCTCTTTTTGTTTTTCAACACTTTGAGGAAAAAGAGTGTTTGTTGATGAAGTTTTTAAAATTTTTTTCTCAACGAATGAAGTATGATCATCAATTTGTTTCTGCCCATTTTCTTTCCAATTTGAAGACTGGTTCAATTGCATTTGTTGTGCTAGCAGGCCATCGATATTGGAGCCCTTAAATCTGTGTTCCGAGTTAATCGCTTCTGTTTTCAACATAGAATGTAGGGCCGATTGGCGCCACCGGTAGTCCCATCCAAGTTTTTCTTTGATATCACGGACATTTGGATAATCGTTGATTTCGTCTTTCGTGGCGGTAGTAGATGTTATAGGTGGCACAACGACATCGTCTTTATTCATGCTGTTTCGTTTTTTTCAAGTCTCGTTGTATGTAACCTCACACAAACACAAAGAGAGAATAAGAATAAAAGTATTTTATTGCATGTTAGTTGGCAAGATAGGCGATGGTGTTTCTTCATCAGATTTAGTCAGTTGTCGCAACGCCGGAGACAGTCGCGAGTGAAGCACAGAAAAGTTAGATATCTTGATAGCTTTATTGAGGCACAACCCTGTTTTTATTTTCACGTTCAATAATTGTTCACATTAGACAAAGTAGGTCCAACAAAGCAACAAACAAACCATAATTAGCAGCCAAATTGAGGAATGATAATAGCAAATAATTAAAATATCGTGTACGTTTTTCTTGGTATCGTTCTACAAGAATATTGAATAATGTATTCGCCCATTGCTTAGAATGTTGAAATTGAGTTGCATCGTGAAGCTATCACCAATGGTCGGTCAAATTACCAAACATAACATGCCTAAACAAAAAAAAGAAAGGGACAAAAACAGAGAATATGTAACGATAGGGCAAAATTGTCACCATTTGTTGAATAAAGTCCGCGTTTGAGGAGGAATCGATGTTCGGTATTATCTTGATAATTTGTTTTTTGGCATCTTCAGCCTCTGTCGATGTAAGTCGAAGGATAGCGAACAGAATCTCTTCCACTTTAGTCGTTATCATTCGGTTGTCGACGTGCTTTTGACACAACTCCTGAAGTGCGTCAATAAACTGTCCAAATTGCGACTGATCAACTTTGAGGCCGGCCATGAGGATACTATTCCAGACTTGAAAGGAAGGGACCCAGCTCGAAGTGTTCAGAACACGTAATACGACTGAACAGTGTTCTGGGGCTCTGAAAAGCGACATCTTTAATTGTTTTGTTTGTAAGTAGACACGTATAAATAAATATAGACGTTCCACTTTGATTGTATTTTTTTTTTTTTTGGAATGGGAACGAAACAACTCAACTTTCAGCAAAGAATGGATAAGCTTTTCCTGAGCTTTATTCGTGTCACTTGGGTCAGTATCAGGCGGTTGTATCTTCCAATCTTTCCAATACAACGAATTTAAATGAAACACCAAGGCGCCACTAATGTCATCACTTAGCCTTTATTATACATACATATACATATACATATATGTATATAAAGACATGATAAATAATGACGAGTGCAAAAAGAGAGAGAAGAACAAGTTTCAATAGACACATGTGTAGATTGAGACATGCAAAGTTGTGAATTGGCTGTGGATAGTCGCATGGAAGACGAGAGCTGATTATCGCGATGGAGCGGATGTTCTCGACGCGGGTCATGAGCATCCCAAATGAGGAAACACGAAGACGAGGACGAGGACGAGAAAATGGAATTGAAGCGATCACGAAAAGCTTGGGCCTCGGTCATGTCATCCAGGTCATGACCGAGCGTAGTGAGAGCGTAGTTGACAACCCAGACAAGCATGGGAACGAGAGAAGGACGTGAATGTGGCAGCAACCATGCTTCTTCAAGCATAGTAAGCACAGTCATTAACATCACGCGATTATTGGCCCACTTGCAAGCATCGACGAGAAACAAAGAATAAAGCAGAATCTCGGAATGACACTTTCGAGCAACAAAAAACGGCATGATATCAACCCAAGAAACCCAATTGAAAATTTCTTGTCGCAACGACAATGGCAATTGCCCTTGCTCAAACATCTGCAAATACATCGACCATTCGCTATCATTCGCTTCAAGCAATGCCACATGCGAATTCGACGCTGTCGCTTTTGTGCTAAACTCGTGTCGCAACAATTGGTACTTTACTTCTTGCGCGATCAATCGTTGCAAGAGAGATGCCGCTTTCGTCGGCGACTCACACTGCAACGCGATTTCGCACAAGTATTGCCACATCGTTTGCGGAATGCTTGTCGGCAATGACACTGCCTTTTGTTTGAATTTGGTTTGGCCACTTTGCGCCATTTTTGATATCAACTGTTTCCGCTCTTTCAACAGCAATCGTACTTGTCTTAATGCGCCATCCGCATAGAAATGACTGCAATACTTCAATATCATTTCGTGATCTCGAATACTTGCGTCCCAATGTGTCGATACTAGTTGCCACAGTTGAAAAGGTAATCGATTACGCTTCGTGTCACATGACACCCCTAACACAAACTTGCATGCCTTTTTTAATTTGTTTATTTATTTTGTTGTTTGTTTCACCTTCTCGCATATTCGCACAATTAATAAACAATAGACCTCACTATATATATATATATATATATGTATATATATATACATACATATCACACAGTTATATGTTTGTGTAGTACATTTGTCTGCATGTGTGTGTGAATCCCCCTTTTTTCTTTACGTTGGAAAAGTGATTAATAGTGCTAGGAGAAGTCACTGTAATGGTGTCTTCGTTGCCCATTTTACGCTCTTTTTGAATGGATCGTACAAAGTCTGATAACACTCGGGGCTTGTCGCGATGCTCGAAATCGTACTTTTGATCCACAAACAACGATAGTTGATCCAATAAATATAAATAACGAACTTTGGCAAGGCAATAGTGCATCTCATTGATATTTAATATCCTCCTGATAGTTATAGGATTTGCGTTGTGTAATTTGTCTTGTTTTTCATTCTGTCTTTCTCGCTTTTTGCAAAACACAAAGAAACATACACCATGTGGACTAATGAAATTCTACGTTCTGTCGTCTGAGAAAATGAACGAGCATTGACACACAAGCCCGAAGGTCTTCGGAAATGAGACATGAACAATTACACATTAATGTGCCAAGTTACAAATTTTTCCTTCAGAGGGCCCTTTAAGTTGAGAGCTTAATTTAAATTATTGTGTGACATCAGACTAGGTCTAATTGTGCACGTCATAACTTTTTTTTTTTTTTGTGTTGAAAATTCTCCAAAAAGTTGGCCCTTTAGAAGCTAATGTCAAAAAAAAGCAGTATGTCAAGTTCTAAAGTTTCTGCATGGGATTATTTATTTGGTAGAGACGGCGTATTGTGTCGTGTGCATGATTCGTGCCGCATTGACTGGGAAAATGAGCCCGGATGGCTCATTTTTGACGAAGGCACAGTTTGGGGAGGATACTGTGAAGTGACGTTTTACCCGGACAACGACCAACACAGTAAGATAAAAGTATTTGGCGGAAGCGTTTTCAATCGACAATTTGAGGCATGTCAAAAGAAATTTCAAGAACTTCGTGAAAAATATGAAATTTTTGCCGAAATTGAAGGTGAGTCCAAAGATGAGATAAACAATGACATTATGCCAACAGATTTGGAACCTGGACAAACTTTAATGGGTGGGGTAATCAACATCGAACCTAAAAGCACCAAATGATACCAGTGTGTAACTCTACACATGAAGACGATAATCGCTTGTGCCATGTGCTCAAGATAAAAAGAACATGCTTTTTTGTTTTGTTTTTTGTGAGTTGTTGTAACATGCGCTGTTCCGGTTTCTTGACACTCTTGGTACATTCTTTAATGTTGCATGAATTTTGAATGTTAGAAGCGATCTTTCTTTTATTATAACAAATATTCTGACAATTAACAGTCTTCAATATTGATAAAAAATAACTACAAAAAATCAATTGAAGAAATTATTTAAAAAGAAAAAAAACCAAAAAACGCAAAAGGTTTATTTTCTGAAAATGCTTAAAAAAGAATGTCAAATTTCATGAATATGAGAAAAATGCGATTGCAACTTTTTTTCGAAATTTCAAAAGATGAATAAAAAACCAAATGATATTTAAAAACTACACGATTCGTAGATATGTTTTCTTAAAAAATTTAATTAAATGTTATTTTTTCATGGAGAAAATCGATCATCTAGTGCCGTTTTATGTGTCAACTTTTTTTAAATATTGTATCTTGCGATACACAAAAAAGAGTATACAATACAAGTAACAGTACAACAGTCTTGATTTTGACAATACGCAAACTATTAGTGCAGCTCGTTGTAGTGAATAAGTCAATAAGACAGTAGTTGTTTCCTCTATGTCAATAATTTTTTGAAAAATCTACGTATTTTTGCAAAGTTTATTTTAAATATTATTAAAAAACAATATCGTCTGAAGTTCATTCCAAATTTATACTAATTTTTTTTCAAATAGACAGAATTACTCGTTTTAAACTTTCTTGCAAACAACGAGGGTGTGTTTTCTGAGCTTGGTATTAAGCCTGAACCCCTTTTAAAAAAAAACATTATCATTCGAATTCCTTGAGGAAAAGCGCAGCAATGTCAGCATGCAAATCAAAAAGTAAAAAATCTCTTAAAGAGAATTTGTTAGATTGTCGAACTACGGATGTAGAATTAGAGTATAAGCATAACAACAGGAGCCTGAAAACACCATCAAGACAAAAGGAAGAAGTGGATGGTCCATTACATGTGCATTCACTTTCAGCAATTGAGCAGTGGCAAAACGATTTATATGAACGCCAAAAGCGATTAAATCGCAAGTGCATACTCATCGAAGAGCTGGAAGATCTTTTAAGGGGCCCTATGTTGCTGTCACAGGACGATAAAGAGAGTGCAGAACACAAAGAGCAAGAAACCAAAATAAGCAACATAACTCAACAAAGTACAGATATATTTGAAGTGGAGCTTGAGTGTATGGATGATGAATGGAGTGATGACATGATGGACAAAGTGCAATATCAACAAATGTTGCAACGTATTCCACTTGAGAAACTTCATGAATTAAAACGAGTTTTTGTCACACATAAAACATACGCTGAAATTGATCGCGTCTATCAAACCATCCAACAAATTAACACTGGTATATTTAAAAAAACAAAAA
>ASPP01003200.1:0-27216 GCA_000512085.1 Reticulomyxa filosa
GAAGGAGGAGACCTTCCTGATAGAATGTCTGCTGTACCAAGATTTACGTCGCAGTTGGTGGACAAATATTCAGACATTGCTTCCAGATATCAATGTATTGTCCCTGTCGACGAAATATTTCATTATTGGAGACCGAACATGGAAACCTGTTGTCAATACAGCATCGAAGCTCTTTTTGATACCAGAGAAAGATTTGAATCAATTTTCAAGTTTTTTTCAAGACAAATTTAAATTTAAATGGAATGACTTAATGTTTTTCTTTTAATTATTTTTGTGTGGACCTTTTTGTTGTTGTAAGAGTTTGTGAGATTCTTTCTTTTGTTTTTTGTTTTTTTTGAGTACTGTGTTCTATTTCTTAGAACGAGGTGCCCTTTTAACTTAAAACACCTGAGTTTGTGCAAGTAGAGAATGCAAAAATGAATTGCGAATTGATGATGAAGCGAGATAGTAGTCCGACACTTACTGCAACCATCTAAAAAAAAATTCAGTGAATATCCAATCTAAATATCATTGTCTCTTGACAACATCTTCAGTCTTGGATAGAAGCACCTTGACAATTGGCATCTTATGGAATTGTTTTACTTTTTGTATTCGATGTCCATAATCTCCCAATGTCTCATTAATTTCACAATCAGTTTTGCGGTTGATACACATCGGAGCAGGACATATTTATTCACTTCAGATTGGTCACTGCTTCAGCAGCGAATGTCTTACATAAATGTCACATTTTGGCTTCCTTACAATTTGTTTACCATCTTGATCTTCTTTTTTTTCGATTTGTCCATTCTTGGCATCATTGAAGTTATGAGCTAATTGAATTAGTTGCTTCTCATTGATATTAACTGCAAAATGAACAAATAATGTTCTGAAATTTCCAGAAAATATATGCTAATACTTTTTTGGACAATGCATTCTTACTTTTCAATCCAATGAACTTAATCACCGACGTTACTGGTTTAAGTTCTTTGAACTTGATTGTAGTGACGATCGTTGGCGTATTGGTACACAAGAATTGTCGTCGAATTTGCATGTTTTTCTTCCATACATTTTCAAATGTGACTTCATTAATCTTCTTTTCTTCGTTGTGTTGCATACTTGAACTATGCAATACAACTTGAAATGTCGAATATTGATACTATGCCTCTTCGTAGTTTCGTCCGTTAATACATCATCTGGCTTTTTTCGTTTTATGGCTATTCATTTTGCGCCATTTATGTCGACATCCATATCATTGCTTGCCGTCTTTTTGGATTGTCGTAATTTGTTTATGGTATCGTGCATATCAATACCATATCCAATTCCATTTCCAACGCCACCATGCATGCCGGCATTTGATAGTTCGCTAGTTACAGACATGTCCTGAAATGTAGTTAACATGTTTGATTATATTCTTGATCCAATTCCAAGTGTGTTATTTTGTCCCAACATAGCTTGCAGTATATCAGATTATGGTAAATACATCTTGCCTCGGCCGTTCTAATCGCTTTCACAAGCCTTGTTATCAGATATTGGGTTTCAGTTTTATCCGATGTTCAGTAGAGGTTACCCGACCATCGGAGTTCTGCAAAAACAAAAACTTAGTTGCTAAATTAAATTTTTTATCTTTAATTGTGGTAATAATAATAATCATTTGTTAGCACATATGAATTATATTTTAGCTTTCTTGTTTGTCTTTAGCATATTATATAATGTAGTCTATTCATTTTTTTTCTTCTTGTTGATGTTTATATTTTTCGTAGCTTGTACAATAAATTACATTGTTATATATTTTTTATGATCGTCCAAGCCACTTTCTGGCCTTCTAGTTTTATTCCATTACTTTTTCAGCAATATCAGCTCAATTTAAATATTTATCTGATTTTGATATAAATGACATCGATTTTGAAGATTAATTTCGATATCTTACATTAGAATATAAATGTATATATTAATTCAATGCATACCCTCAACAAAGATTTACTAGCTTATAACATGTTTGTAAACTTTGTTAACAAGTCCGAAGTAGACAGTTTTACTTTCAAAAAATTGAAAATTACTGAACTTCAAGATAAATAATCATGTCAAAAGCTTCGCTCCTGTTTATCCTTAGCATATTATTTTTTGCTGGATCATTGATATACTATGTCAACCTCTATCAAGATTACAAAGGTAAGAAAGAAAAGAAAACGAAAGAAGAGCTTTCTTGAAATTGCAAAGCGTTGAATGTGCGCAGGAAGTGGAGAAAAGCGTACACCGTTGGGTGTGAATATGGTGCGTTATCACCTCAGCTTTTATCCCAATGATGTTGGAATAAATGACTGCTTGGCTGGGATGTTCTTGCCCTACTTTATACGTGTTGTGCACACACAACCGTATCTGCGCTGGTTATTTAGTGCCTTCATGTCAACGACTAAATGGCAAGAAGCAGCAATGGTGATGGCACCGCGCTGGCAATTTTTTGACGACCTACTAAAAAATTCAGTCGAAAAAGATGACATCAGACAAATTATTTTGCTAGGTGGTGGATATAGCACCCAAATTCTAAGGAATAGCAAACTATTGGAAAGAAACAAAGTCACAGTGTTTCACATTGATCTACCAAAGCTCACAGAGTCGTACATATCCACAGTCAATTCCTTTTTGTTGGGAATAAATAATGCATCAGAGTCATCTGACACTTTATCTGATATTTGTCCATTGGACAATATCAACATTCCAAAGACTTCGCATGACATTGCAATTGAATATTGGAAAAATTATGTCAAATTTATTTCTGGTTTGTTTATTTTTCTTTTTTTCTTTTTTTTGACCAAACTATCTTCTTTTTGACTTAAAGGCGATCTGAACACTGACTGGGAGAGCAAAGTTGTTCCTGAATTGCTTGGTCTGGGATTGAATATTAACACTGAAAAAATACTCATCATTTTTGAAGCGGTAGCACAATATCTCCAACCACAAGCCAATGAGAAAATTTTTGAATTTATTGCACAAAAATGCCCAAAAGGGTCTAAAATTGGCTGGACCAGTTTTACTCGGGATAGTACCACTGGAAAAACTCGCGCTGATATTTTAAAAAACATTGGAGAGCCTGTGCTGTTTTCATTAGACTCCCAAACTCAAGTTGAAGAATGGCACAAAAGGTTTCGGTTATCTATCAAGGAATGCATTACCTCCGCAGACCTGATTATGCAAAGATTAAATAAGTATTTTTTGAAAAACCATGAAAAAAAAATTGAATCACACACGAGATATATTATTGCCGAGAAGTTAGACATACCCACTGTATAGCATAAGTATGTTTCGACCCCCTATTTTTTCTTCCTTGGAACAGCGCCAAAATTTTTTAATAATATAAAATTTTTTGGTCTCATTCTACTCCTGAAAAATATTTCACAATTCCAGTGCAAAAATATGTAAATTTGTATCTCTTTAAGATGAATTGTCTATCCAATGATTTTGATGCAAAACATTTATGTGTGAATGCACTGTCTGAACTTCAAATATGACAAAATTATTATATTCTGCCAAAAATTACATATTCCTTTTCTTGTAGAAAATTCACATATCCCAACGAATAAAATCGAAAAGGAAAAAAGCAAAAGAACCCACCGGAGAATGCAAAACAACAACAGAAAAAAAAACTACAAGCTCACGAACAGAAAGCTGTTATTACTTACAAACTTTCATGTCAATCCAAACAACTTTTTCCATCCTTTTTGTTTCGTACGTGCTCCGTTCAATCCTTTTTCTTCCAAGATCGATTTACTGCCACCAAACCCTGGCACAAGTCCACACGCATAAAAAGATTTATTTGAAAATATTGTTTATATTTTTTGTTTCAAAACTCATTTGAATTTTTGCTGGCTCCGGGGGTCCTGACGCTGATGCTTCGTTCCCTTGTGGTGACTCGTCTCCATTGAAGAATGTTTTTTGTTGTTCAGACGAGTACGAACCTGACGCCTTACGATTATGTTGCATTGTGCTAGGATTATCATTGTTTCCATTTTTGGTCATGTTTGTTTTGGGGCCAGAAATTACTCGGGTATTTGGACTCAGCAAAATGGATCTTAAATTGTTTTGAGATGCATCTGCTTGCGATTCTAACCGGAAATGTTCAATGCCTGCTCGAGATTTTTCAATGATATCTTGCATACGCATCATGGAGACTTGTCGTTGTTTTTCCACAAACTTTTGAGAAAACTGACCGATTGGACAGCAACAACCAACAGCGAAGAATAGATAATTATGTACGTGTATATATAATGATGAAAAAAAGGAAGAACGTCAGTATTTTAAAAAAAACAATGGCTTGAATAGAATAGACCTACCTTATAATCATCTTGGTTCAACGTCTGTCGTTTTACATGCTCAATATCCAACATTGGATCAATGTCATCATCACTATCTGTATCTTCTTTGTCTTCAGCCTTTTTTGGTAATGAGACATATACAAACAGTCAAATACAAAGTCATGTATATGTTGATCATAATATCCAAATGAGAGAAAGATATTCAAAACTATGTGTTTGCGCTTCGATTGCATATTGTGAGCATCTCTCAAAAATTGGCTGCTTTTTGGAATTTCATCCAAATGCTTGAAGACCTCTGGTCTTACATACGCGTCTTCATCGTCGTCATTGTAGGCATGGACATTGGCTATCTGTCCTGGTGCTAATGCCAGATCGCCATTGTCGTCAAAAGACACATCCATCCTGTGAAATCCACCGCCAATATGCGCACCATACTCAGTGTATGCCATAGGTTCATTGGGATCAATGGCAGTGTATGCTTCGAATCGCAACATCGATTTTTGTGCCAACGTATCTGTTTCAACAAACACCTTTCTGCCTGAGGGCCGGACAATATCGTTGTCGTGTTGATCGGGGGTATCGACGCTTTTGCTGTCTTCCCACGCTAACCGTGGTCTCGTCTCGTCTTCAGCAGGTGGAGTAACCGTTTCATCCTTTTCCATGGATTCGTTTTCATGCTCGCTTTCCGGTGGAGTGATGTCAGATGAATGTCTTTTTCTATTCAATACGAGTTTCTCTGGAATCATTTTTTTAACTTTTGTGGAAGAAATGCTCTGTTGCTATCATACCCCAAACATAAATGTTATTATTTGTCACGTTGTCCCTCGGTCCTTGGCTCAGTTATTTAACACACCTTCTTTTTTTTTGGCTCATAGGGTGGCACTATATCCATCGGCGGCGTTTCGGCAGGAGAAGGAGTTTGAGCTTGAGACTGGGGTGTCCCTGACGAATTCGAAGTCTGCTGCCGCAGGGAGCCTTTGTCCTTTTCCGAGTGTTTTGACGACTTTTTTTGTAAATTTCCAAATGCGATTTGATGTGACTTAAGCTCACGCGACTTATCCTCATCTTGCTGAAACAAATTTTCTTCTGCCATTGGTGCGATCACATCCTTTTTTTGTCATCAAACAAGTACAAAATATGCAAATTCACAAAAAACTGAACGCGCTATAAAAATTAAAAATTAACCGAAGGAGACTTTGTTTGTACCAACGATGGAACGGAGGAAGGGCCATCTTGGCTATTTTGAGAAAGCACCTTTTGCAATGCGACTGTTTTGTTTTGTTGAGCTTGCAATTTTTGCGCCTTGCGCGTTTGTTCGAGATCTGGTTTTGCTGCAATCGTGTGTCTTTTTTGTTCTGCCATCTGGACGTTCAGATCATTGGCACTGTTAGCATCGACAGCCAAGGAAAACCGCAGGCTGAGTTTTTGGTAAGCTGTTGCGTTTGTTGTCGTTGTTCAAGGGTGCCTGCAAATTACGAGTGCTACTTGTCTCGCCACCACTTTTGTTGGAAATGGAGCCCCGGGATAACACGTTGGGACCATTTTGCACTGTCTTTTTAGCCATTTCTTCAAAGTTTTTAGGCATTAAATTTTTGTTTGGAGTGCTTAATGCCGAAGCTAAAAAGTATGATCTGTGAGGTTCGTCTAAAATTGTAAATAGCTTGAGCATCATTTGCACTCGCCAATCCTGTCCTTGTCCTGCTCCTTGAACAGGCAGATAAGGCCATCTGTTCACACAAACACATATGCATGCTTGTGTTTTTCTCGAATTATTGCTATGTTTGTGTCTCGGTTGTTTTTTTTTTTTTTTTACTCTCTTTTGTGTCACGTTTCAAACTTGAAAGATCTTTGTTTTTGGAATGTCAAATTGCTGTTTGTATCCGCGTCAATGTACGTCCATTTGAGTGATTGTTGGTCTCTGTTGATATCAATGGCATAAGTCAAATAAACACACGCACACATACACACACGTATATATGTATATAATGCTTTAGGCTCGTTTAAGTACTCAATTATGTATGACAATAATAAAAGGACATTGCAGACTAAACAAAATGGCTCCGTGCTCTTCAAATAATTTGTCTAATTCATCGGCTCTATCTTTTACATACAAAAAGTAGTCATCGACAGTTTCAATTCCATTGTCCTTCTTCTCTTTACTATCATTCAATGCGTAATCTAATAATCGCAACGTACGTTTCCAAAAGGCCGGCCAGTGACCCGAAGTTTCCATCCATTGCGCGAGCTCTTCCATGAATTTTTTCTCATTGGCATTAATTTCAGTGGTATCAAATGAGAATATCATAACGATCAAATGAGCATTGTCATTGTCAAACAAATCCGGTAAAAAGGTAAACTCGTGCATTTCCAATACTCGCAATACAAAGTCTTTCGGACCACATGACAAATCCCGTTCAAATCTTTGAACGGACATTGCTGTTTTGCTCTGCTTGATTTGTTCGTCAGGCATCAAAAGATGAACAAACCTTCGACGCAATTTCCTGGAAGGCGACAACACGACAATGTTCAAGGCTTTGTCTGGCTCGGCATTTATCCATGAAGTCTGTGTGTTTTCAGATTGTGGATCACGGTTTACAGTTTCACAGTTCAAAGTGTTGTCCAATACAAGACAAATAAGAAGACAAACAAACAAACAAAAACACTCCAATAACATCGTAGTCATAGTCTTGGGTCGGTGTGTCGGTCTGATCTTCTCCGTTGTCTTGGAGTTGCACAATGTCCGATATTTGGCTTTGTTTCGATTGATGTTTGCTTTCAATTGTATCGGGTGCGTTGATCTGTCCTATCGCTGCTGGTTCATTGCCATCATTTTCATCTTCATCCGTTTCATCATTTTCTAAAGCGTGTTCCAACGACGCGATTTTCATTTCCAGTTCTTTTCCAGCTAAAGACATTTGGACAGTATGTTTTAATTGCACAATTGCCTGTCTTGCCTGCTCTCGTTTCTGTCTTAATTTGTCGTCCTCGCTTGCAAACTGTACTTGTCCATCTGTTATCTCCTCTGTCTTGTTTTCTTGTTTTGTGTCGTCGATCGACGCTGTTTTCATTTGCGAGTCTCTACTTTCGACTGACATGGCCACAGCTTGATCTGGCGCTTTGATTTTCTCTTCATGTTTAGCTTTTTCATTTTCGTTACTTATTTGCGTTGCTTTTTTTTTTTTAAAGTTATGAATATATTTATTTTTTTCATCGTGCACATTTGTACCTGTATGTGTATCTCTTTGTAAATGGAACATGCACGTTAACTCGGCACCACTGGTTTTGGAGACACGCCCTCGACAGCATTGGACACGCCTGTGACGACAGATATGGATGCAAGAGGTGAGTTATTGGCAAGCGAATGAGGACGAGGCTCGTTGGGACTGCTTGTCGAAGCCGGTTTCATGATCGCACTTGCAGTGGAATATGCCATAACTAACTGTTGCATAAACACTGGGTCGTTGACTAAAGTCGGATCACGTTTAATTTTTTCTTGCAATATTTGGAGATGATTGTTTGTCGTTGAAATATCAATTTGTTGTTGACTAGGAGAGCCGATTAAATCTGTTATTTTGCCAGAGGCACTGAAATAGGTCTGTTCCTCGTCCAAAGAGGATTGACTAACCATGGCCCTTCTCTATTCACAGCACACAGTCATCAAAGCTAATCTTTCATTCCAATTCCATTACTTTTTTTTTTTGATTGTCGATAAAAAAAAAAATATTGCAAATAGAAGAGAAACTTGTAATGATTTGATCATTTGTAACAATTTCTTGCGTGCCCCCAAAGTCTCAATTCCAAGCTGAACCAAGTCCTGTCCGTTTAAATCATCCAACATGTCACCACTAATTTGATTGCGATACAACACACTGGCCCAGTCTTGCCATTTTCCATTTTCTGCTTCGCTTAGCCAATAGTACACATCATCACTATCCCATGTACGATATTGATGAGGATCCAATGGACGCTTTTCACGTGTGGGACGACTTGGCCGCTCGCGAGGCGGTTCGTTGCTCTGCTTTTTGTCCTCTGCCTTTTTTTTTTTGAGAAATGGACAAAGAAAAAGAGGGGAGGGAAAAAAAGCTTTCATTTATTGGATTTATGTAAATAGCATTTGTAACTGGCGGAAGAGGCTGTTGTGATTCAAGATTAGTTTGTGAATTGGCTTGCTCGACTGCTCCCGTTGGCTTGTTGTTTGCGCTTGGCGTGTTTTTCGAGAAGAAACGGTTCCACAAGGAAGTCTTTTCCTTTTCTAACTGTTCTTCGATTATTGTTTGCTGTTGCTCTATTTGCTTTTGGTTCTCTGCTTTGGCTTCTTCCAATTGATGTTGCAACAGCTCCGTGTTTAAGTGACTCTGTCGTCGATCATTCGCACGTTGTTCGTTCAAAAGCGTATATTGTTGCTTCATTTGCTCAAACTCGCGTTGTTGGGTGGAAAGCAACGCCATTTGTTGTTGGTTGGTTTGTTCCAACGCCGCAATTCTTTGTATTTGATCTTCTTGTTGTTTTGACATCACTGACAGTTCTTCACGTGCCGAATTTTGTTGTAATCTCGCCAAGAACAGTTCGTGCTCTTTTTCAATAAACTAAAAATACAAGTGTATGTACATATATGTGTATACGTCTTTATATATTTATGTATGCATATATACATATGTATATGTATGTACATATATATTTTTTTTAATCAGTTGTTTGACAAAACAGTTCGAAGATGCTCTGAATTGTGATCGCAACGTTGGATAATTTCTTTTTTCACATCTCCAAGTTGAGAGTTGATTTCTTGTTCCAGTTCTGCCATTCTGTTTTGCAAATTTACAATTTGCTGCAGCACTTGGTTATACTGATCGCGTATATCCTGCGAGCTGTTATTTGTTTCTAATGCTCCCTTGGCCAACAAACACATTCAAATGTGTTCGAGAGAAACGACAGCGATGGGCCTTTTTTAATACAAAGATGTGATGTATGAGATGGTCAAAAATTAACTTTCAAAGTTGTTGCCGACGTCATCAAATGTGTCAATTGTTGCGTGGCTTCCGCCTTGAGATGCAAGTATTCCTTCAAATGGTCAAATTTGTCGGCCAGCCAAGCTTGTACCTCTTTGATAATAGCCCAGTCTGTGTCACTCAGTCCGACCATCAATCTTTTACTTTCATTGTCATTATCGTTGTCATTGTCCTTGTCTTTGTCATTGTCATTGTCCTTGTCTTTGTCATTGGAAAGTACGGAGAGCACACTTGAGCGCGCTTGCAGTGAAGGATTAACGTCCGGGGAAAGATGTTGCTGTGCATTCGCAAGTTGTTTTTTCAATTGATCCAATTCGGCTCGCAGCGATTGCACAACTTGTGGTAGATGACTTGTATCGTCGTTCTTTCGGATATTCAATTTCGGATCTACACGAATATTTTTCGCACGGTCAGCATATTTCAAAGAGTTGTGTGTTTCTTCCCATTGTATCGAAGATGGGGACAGATTCACAATCATGACCGCAAGGGAATTACCACCAAGTGCGTCTTGCAACATACGAGTTAACTTGCTGTCGCGATAAGGCACGAATTTTTCTGTTCATTGAAGACCAAAAAAAAAAATACTCCCTTTTCATCTTCGTGTGAGATTTACGTTATTTGGACATGTTTGTATTGCACATATGCGTATGGAACATAGAATTTTGAAGTAAGACGAAAGGGAGGGGAGACAGCCACGATATGCGTCTGTCATTCTAAACTGCCATCCACAAGTGCATTGATGCAATTTCCTAAAGCCAACAATGAGCGATTAATATTGGAACCCTCCCTTTGGTTTCCTTGATTGCTGGCCACAGTTCCCCTTTCAGATCCGGCCAAGTCGATCATATTTAATTTTCCGTTCATTATTTTATGACTTTGTTCGTCTGTTTTTGGCTTCGTTTCGACATAAATTTGCAATATTGCATGGGAGCGAGAGGACGTTTCATTCATCAGTGTGGCTTCGGTAGTTCGTCGACGGTTCCCAACCTCTAATAATCGTATTACTTCTTCTGATGTGCCAGCTGGAACTAGCTTTACTCCGGACACAACAACGCCCTTTTTTTTTTTTTTTTTTTTTGAGGAAAAAAAAGAAAATGCTCCACTTAAATGAGTAAAGTTTGAAAAAGGGGAAGGAGAAAAGCCAAGGGGGGGAAGAGGGAAAACTTTGGTTGGTGATTCTCGTAATTTCACGACAGCTCTTTCTTTGCTCATCAGATCCCGTATTTCTTCGTTGTAAATTTCCATAAATGCAATCAAAATATTAATTTCATAGTGAATCTTATTTTTGTTTGCTAAGTGGAACAGGTCTTTCAATGTACATACCATAATTCCTGGCTCATTTTTGTCGCCTACCATTGTATGGGTTTTCCCTGCTCCTGTTGCTCCATATGCAAATACTGTCGCATTATACCCTTCCACAATTCTTCTCACTACGTTTCGAGATGTATTTTTGTATATTTCTTGCGTGCCCACTGTTTCGTCAAATGCATGGTCAAATGCAAATTTACGCTCTCTTTTTTTACGGCTTTTTTTTGTCGTTTTTTGTTACAGTTTTATATATTATTTTCATGTTAGCTCTTTTTTAAATATCCCTTCCCATTTTGTTTTATCAGGTGTTTTATTAATAAAACGTACTTCTTGCTTGGATCTGATAAAATCACGTACTTCTGCTCGACTACGCTTACCACGCTTTCATATCCTTTCTTTTTTTCGTGATCAAATAGTGGTCGAACTCTTATGGACACCTGTTCAAACACACAACCACAGGTCCGTGTTCTCATATGCTTGAACGCAAATAGTATGTTTACACACATTGAAGGTCTCTTTTTGCACGCCGAGCTCTTCTTCTGCTTTGGGCTCAGTTGGTTCATCTTCTTGAGCTTCGTCCATAGAAAAGAGTCAGAATGCTATATTTCTAAACCCCTTTCTCTAACTTCTCAAACTTCGCGGAACACAGAAACTTTGTTTGTTGAATCTGCTTGTAAGATATGTACTATACAATTTAAATTGCGGCTAACACGAAATATAGGTTTTTTTTAAACAAATGGCAAGTAACAAGAGATAGCTACAAACATTGTGGAAATATCTGTTTGGAGTCCTAAGCGCTCGGCCAGTGCTTTGTTTACACTTTGATGGATAATTGCTGAGCATTTTTGTGAATTTAAAGACCCAAAAGTAAAACAAATTAGGCTACTTGGCAAGTTATTAGACTAGATGGCTAGTTGATTAGTAAATCAAGTAAAAACAATACAAGAAAATGCTACAACGAAAACATCAAACCAAACCACTAAGATACACTTCCTTTACACACAAAAAAAGGAATCAAGGTCACAAAATAATTTTTCATTTTATAATAAAACGAAAAAAAAAAATAAATAAAACAAAATAATAAGAAAAAAACATAAAAACCGTAGCTATACATATACACCAACACTACAAAAGTCAATACAATGTCTACACATTTTGGCATCTCCAAACAAATTACACCTACCTTGATGGTTCAAGTTAACTACTTTTCGATGGCTGCTTGAATGAGGGCAAGACGTTTTGGTGGTCTAAAAAGCAACACAACAGCGAATTGTGCAAACACGGATTCGCATATACAAGACGTACACAGAGAAATATATCGATATATTGCACACAGAAATAACGATGGAAGGAGCAGATGTACCCAACTGGTACTAATAGTGTTTTCAACAGAAGGTTTAATACTAGTTTGCTTCTTTGTTTGAGGAGACTGATTTCCTGAAGGGCTATTGGAGAAAGCGCTCAAATTAGAAAAGGGAGGCAACAAAAACTGGCGTTGTTGAACGGAAGTGTCTTGCAACGACCAAGAATTCTCTAATGTTGGTAATGGTTTTGGTGTTTCGGTATTGGGAATTTGCTGCAGCGAACTTTGTGTACGCACTTGTATATGGGGCAAACCCGTGAAGTTCATTGGTTGATTGGTAGGCAATGTGTTTATTTCTGTTTATTTATTACGTTTTTTTTTTAAATGTATTTTGTTAGACAATGAAATGTATCTATTTTCGTGAAGTAAAACAGACTTACTTGGGCACATGAACATGGAACCCAAAAACATATTGTTATTCATGGCATTGGAACTTGTCGTGGACACAATGGGGGTATTAATCATTGTGAAATTTTTGGGATTGTTCCAATTTGCTTCTGTCTCTGTGACTGCCATGGCGAGATTGGCTTGCAACAAAGGACCAAGCATCAGTCCACTTTCTTGTGGTTGGTGTTGTTGCGATACCAATGACTGCGAATGGGCCCGAGGAAAGCATAGGATATCGTTCATTGATTGTAATAGCTCAAGGACTGTGCGATGACCATACAATCTGGGCTCCAAATACGCTTTGTATCGTCGCGCAAACTCATTTTCAAATTCCGTCAGCGACAATATTTTTTGTTTGTTATCGACTTCATTGTCCGATGACGTATTTTCTTGTCCACTTTTCGCCGTGGAATCAGGAGAATTAAAGATTTTCAATATTTTCCATTTCAGTTCTTTCATTGGAATTCGATGCATTTTCTGTTGCGGACATGTTTACAACACATATGACGATATACATACATCTCACGTTAAACGTAGAGTGTAAATATTATACAATGTATATACAAATATGTATACGCATTTTGTACAAAAAAAAAAATCCTTTGATGTAGAATCTAAACTGGAGTAAGAACAATTCTTTCAATAGGATGGCGCTTAATTTGCAAAAGCTTGGGATTTTTGGAGACTAATTTCGTGATCTCAGGGCCATCCACACGAAATTGGAATTTACGAAACAGCCTCGTTTGCATTTGTGCCACAGTCAATCCAGACGTTTGATGCGCAGCTTCGAGGACAGCTTCCAATAACTCGTGCGAAGAAGGCCGATTTTGTTGATGATTCTTCTATTTTCATAGAGAAAGAAAACAAAGCGTTGTTTTGTGTTGTCCATAAGATGTAACAAAGTGTTTCTGCTTTTTTTTTTTACTCTCAAAAAAAAAAAAAAGATTGAAAATAACAACAAAATTTTTTGAATATCCTCCCCCTCCTTTTTTTTTGTCTCCTTTCCGTTAACGTACCACTCTTTTACGATCAATGAAAGGCCTGACATCAATTGTTCGACCACGGATCTCAATGGGAGAACACGCGACCAATTTTTGGGCTTGTTGTGCGTTCTCTACCTTCACAAATGACCACCCGTAGTTGCGATAACTGATACCCTTGCAGTCTGCCACTTTGACATCATACATTGCCAATGCATCTTCTAACTCTTTCACCGACGTTCCGTAAGCAAATCCACCCATGAATACCGTTCGATCGTCTTCCTGTAACAACCGAGAACATAAAAAAAAATAATTTTCAAGGAGGTGAATACAAATAAACAAAAAAACTCACATCTTTTATTGATCCCTTTTCTTCTTCTCGTTTCCAATTAACTTCGCAAAGTGTTTTGATTGACGCACTTACGTCCTCTCGGCACTTCGCACAAATTAATTCAAACAGCGGCCTGTTCTTTTCGTAATGTGCTTCAAAATTTGGAGCCAAGCGAAATTGACTGATCATAAACTTGAGCGAGTTGCAGCTACTGCGCAACCCACTGCGTAAGACGTTGCGCGAAAAGTTGGCCTCATTTCGAACATGTGACGCATGTTGCAATTGCAATTGTTTTTGCTCTTGGTTTAACTTTGGATCGTTAATTTTTTTTAATATCCGGTTGATTACTGGAGAAGAAGCATTCAAAGGCATTCTAAATAGTTGTCGAAATTCCCTCTCCAACTCTTCAGTGGAAATTGGTTTTTGGTGATGAATCAATAATGCAATGAACAGCTCACGATAACCAATTGCGGACGACAACACCTTTTTTTTTAATAAAAAAAAATGCTTTTTAATTCCATCCCAAAAAAAAGAAAAAAAAAAAAAAACAATACAAACGCCATGGCAGTTGTGTCCATTTGGATTTAGTTGCGCACTTTCCGCTGGCTGATAAACTACAGACCGTTCCACTCTGCTGACAACAACATCACAATTATTTACCACAAACTGGTGCGGATCCGGTAAAATTTGTGACAACCTTTGATCCATTTCCATTTCAACCCAACGACAACATGTGTTCTTTTTTTTTTCAAAAAAAAAAAAAAAGAAAAAGACAAGCCAGTCATTTTCAAAACACACTTGTATCCACAAAAATTAGAGATCACATCGTTCAAAATATCGGACGAAATTCCACAAGGAAACAACCGAATGATCGCGTTAATATGTCCGCAAATGGCTTCAGTAATTTCTGGAATTGAATATTCTTCAAGTATACTTTGTACAGCCTGATAAGTTCCGACAGTGACAAACAACAACAAAAAAAATGCACTGTTTTGGTCCATTATTTTTGGCTTGTATGGTTTCACAAAGTGGGATCAACTTGATGGTGGAGCGTCAGCAAGTTACCACGATTAACACAAGGAGTGATCAACACATTTCGATGGTTAAACAGCAAATACTCAATGTTATCGTCCATTGGCAAATCATCCTTTGTTATCCGTTTATACTCCACTTCCAGTTCGTTGTCGTATACGCCATTTGGATGATGGGACAGCATCATCAGCATTAAATTTCGCAACACGCGACGTACCACATGCGACGTCGCAGCATTCATGTTCGAATTTAATAGGGTGTCATTGGCCATAACATTGTTCTGTGCGGTTACGTCACGATCGTCACTCTTTTCTTCTTTTTCTTTGTCATCTTTCGCTTCTGCTTCCTTGGTCTTGGCTCCCTCGTTTTTCACACCTTCAACGCTCCCCTGCGAGTTTTGCGGATACTTTGCAATATTCACCTCTTTGTCATCCCATCCATCATTTCTATTGCGATTGCTGGTCTCATCAACAAACTGCACACCATCGTCTTCGTCACCAGTGTGGTCAGTATTCGAATCAAATGCTTCACAAAACAACTTCATAAATTGCCTATTTTACCCGTAAATTTTGCTCATGAACCAATTAAAAATTTTAGAAACAAAAAAAATAGTTTCTTCTTGTACACATCACAAACCCTTTTTCTGCTTCGACGCTGCTTGATTCAGAATTTGAATTTGCAGATTCAAATACTCGCCCCAATTGGTCCATCAATTTCTTGTATTTGCCGTCAAATACACGCCCGCTCGAATTCTCTTCCTTCATGTTGAAAACACTCTTTAACGAAACTAACTAACTGCAATGTTGCTCTAAGACAGCTAACAACAAAACACAAGTTGTCAAAAACTAGTCTACTCACAAGATAAAAAAATGTTAATAGCCATTTACCTAAAAAAACCTTCCTTTAAGGAAATTTTTGTTGCAAGATCTCTGCGAGGCAGTTTTCAAGAGAATTTAAAAAACTAGCTGGCAACCCAGAAAGACTTGAAAGTTTCGGCTTCATTACCTACCTTTTTTTTTGAGTGGTTGTTTTGGCTACAGTCTTGATGTAACTTAAAACGTAGTTAGCAAATTTAGACAACAACTTGTTTGTTTCTGTCGATCATTTGTAATATTTCTTTCGTTATTTTAGTTGATCGAAGACAACTTTAGTTGAGTCTTCATTGACAAAATAGTCATTGTCACAATACTGTTAATTCACTCAAAATAGGAAACAGAGATGCACAATTAGATTACAGCCATTTTAATTATAGTATTTTAACGGATAGTGACTTAATAACAAAAATTATATTTGTCATTCGCAGCAGAAACACTTTATTTTGAAAATTGTTACAAGCATAATTTGATGCCTGTATCTAATCATAATAAGATTAACTGTGTTGTGTATGTAGAGCAAGATCCAACTATTTGGTGTCAAGGCTCAGGCGAATCTTGACCTTTTTCTTAAAACTTCTCTACAAACTTACTTCTCACTTTCTAAGATTGGACATGCGTTAAGTGAAAATTGTGTTTCTCGTTGCTTTCTTGCAAATAAATAAATAAATAAAAGATCGCAAATGGTGTTTCTGTCCTTTTTTTAAATAAAAAACAATAACTATCAAGAAATTGCGTCGAAACGCGAAATGAAAAGTACTCGTACATTGAACGCTCCAAATTTCATACAATATAAGTGATATTGCTGTCGTGTTCAAAATTAAATCTGACAAAGGGGGGGAAGACTATTCGAAAATACAAGCCAGCCTAAATTTGACAAAGCTTTCAAAGTGGACAAGTGTGTTTTCACTAGCCCAACTTTTTTACAATAGCTATTGTAACGCTGTCTTTTTATTTTTGGTATCATTTGTTTAGTTATTTAAAAATACAGTATGTTGCAAAGAAAACTGAACGCCTAAAACAATATCATATGCTAAATGTTGATTTTTCATTGAGAAAATCAATTATCATCATAAGATATGTTTTAGGCGTTCAGTTTTCTTTGCAACCTACTGTAACAAAGATTTTTTCCAACATTAGAATTAGGTCACATATTGTCCAAAAGAACCTGTGACTACTATCGTTTACTGCGATATAACATATTTATATTGACATTGTTTGTACAATGCAAATTGATTTTAATAATCGATAAGCTAGTTTGCTAAGTCACACAAATAAATAATAACTCATGTGATGTACCACTTACGCAAGTAGTAATCTTGGTACAAGTTTTACAATTGATATATATTTGTATTGCAACATATACAAACAATATGGATCACTAGTAATATTATATTTAATCATAGTGAACAGAGTTCATATTTTTATAATATTTTTTGAAGTAAATCAGAACAAAAAAGAGAGTTGACACATAAAACGGCACTTTATGAAGATAATTATTTTCTCCATAAAAAACAACATTTATCAAAATTTTTTTATTTAAAGAAATACACTAATCGTGTAATTTTTAAATATAGTTTTGGTTTTTCATTTTATATTTGGAGTTTTTTCAAAAATTTGAATCTTTCATTTACTTTTTTGAAATTTTCGAAAAAGTTGACAGTAGCGTTTTTCTAGTATTTATGAAATTTGACAATTCTTTTTTAGCATTTTAGATTTTTTTTTGTGATGTCAATATTGATTTTTTTTAACATTTTTGTTATTTTGTCATTGTCAAAATGTGAAAGCATGTTGATGGATTTGAAAAGACATGATGTGCAAATGACAATTAGTTAATCTAGTTATATCAAATTTAAAGTTACTTATAAGTGGTCAGTAAAAGATATTTAACTATTAATAAACCTTACAATAAACGTCAGTAAACAGAATCTTGATATTGTTAGATTTATCGAAGAAACAAAAATTTAAAAAACTTGCATTTGCTATAAAGTACCAAAGTTGTGTTTATGACTATTGGAAAAAAGTATTATTTTCAGAAAGTAAAATTTGATTGATTAAGCATTTTAGTTTATGCATGCTTTGTGTAAGACTGTAATATTGAAGTGTGAGAGTTCAGATATATAAAGAAATATAATATGACGAAATGATAAAAAGCGTTAATTGCTGTTTGTAATACAAACATGACTGTATTTTTCAGCAGACAACGCAACTTGCCATAACTCGGAAAAAATTACTACGTTATTAATAAAAATGAAAAATAAAAGTATATATAAACTCGCCATACTTAAACAATGTAGAAAAACTTTTGTGGATCGTAAAAGCAAAAATACACAAAAAAAGGTCCATTTGAAAACAAAACAGCTTTGTAATTAATTTGAAATATAGTGTTAAAATATAGAGCATACATTTGTGAAAATTTAATCATATCTATGCCAAAAGGATACAATGTATCATAAAAGTAGATTTAATCAGTTGGTAAAAATTTTAAGTAAAGCTAAAAAACTTCAATTACATTTTAAAAATCAAATGAAGATTTAATTTTTTGATATAAATGAAAAACAAAAACTATATTTAAAAATTACACGACTAGTATATTTTTTTACATTGTTTTGGCATTGAATAGACTAGTTTGTAAGTAATAACCAATATAATTATCTATTTGTTTTTCATTGTATTCTAATTCAGACTTTACGTTCTTCACAATACATTTTTTTTATTTTTTTAAGAAAATTTTCAAAAAATGAAAAAAACATTATGCTTTTATTGAAAACCGAATATACTTTTAGGTTCTTCATGGTGTGCGTATTCATTTAAAAAAATATTTTAAGAAAATATTAATTTTTCATAAATAAAATTGAAAACTTGGACACGTCGAACTTCGGTAACTTTTATTATCGTAACTATCACAAAACTGAAGCCGAACATTTTTTTTGGATGAAGTTCTTAATTATATTGGAACACATTATTGATTTTTGGAAAGGAGCCAGAGAATTAGATGCAAATGTTTAGATATTAAAAACTTTTCAAAAGGTCCTAACAGTGGATTTTTATTTTGATCTTAGGCAAGTTTAAAAAAGCAATTTTTCTTAAATTTTCAACTTATTCATCGTCCATATATTCACTTTCGGCTTCACTCTCTACCACATAGTCTTCGTCATTTTTCTCGTTCCAATCAATGTCAGAGCTGACACTCTCATTTTCAAGTGGTTCCTCTTCTTTTTCCATATTCTTTGAAGAGCTTGATTGTTCATTTTTAGTTGCTCGGTTTCGCAAAGGGTAGGTTTTGTGATTGGCTGCTTCAACATTCGCATCACTCAACACTTTGTTTATCAAATTTTTAGGAATAGGAGGAATATCTAAAGAGCCAAGATTTGTCATGTCCTGAGAAGAATTAGAAATTGCATGTGAAGGCATAGTCTCAAAGGTTTTATGAGTATCACCGTTATCAGCTGACTTGTCAGATATTTCAAGCTTTGATTGGTTGTTTGTTTTCAACGGATGGGGGTCTTGACCATTTTGTCTTAATAAAGGTTGTACAACAAACCATTCCAGAAACACACGCTACAACAATGATCAAAAAAATTGTAATACATTGCGATCTTTTATTGATACAAAAGACACAAAACTGTTCTAGATTTTCAATTTCGCTTTGTAAAGTCTGAACTAATCCCTCTGCTATATTAACAATGACAGATCCTTCCTCGTTGAAAAGTTTTGCATTTGTTTCTATAAGTTTAACGTCGGATAGCACACTCTTTCGTTCATATTCACAAGCATGCACATTTCTCTTTTTTATTTGTTATTGATAACGTCTCAGAAAATTTCATACAAACCTGCGTTGAACGATACCACTGGAAGCGTAATCTTTGTCTTACTCTATCCAAACACATGGGCAGCGGCACAACATCAGGATAGGATGGAAAATCATCTTCGTTGACATCATGTAAAAAATCTTTGAATCTATCGTCATCTGCAGCTCTTTCTACTACTTCTAACAAGGATTTGGTATCTTTTCAAATAAGCAAACATCAATTATATTGAAGAAAAACGAATTCAATGAAGGAAAAAAAAGCAATCAATACAAGTGAATACCTTTTGTCTCGAGCTTGGATGGGACAAATATCTCCTCGAGTTTTTGTTGTACACTAGAATTGCTGCGGTATAAATTCCATGGGTTGCACTTTTTGGGAAATGTTTCTGAATAACCCCAATGGCAACAAATACCTTGCCATATTGGAACATTGGATTGATCTTTGATGACCTCTTCGATTTTGCCAGTTACGGACCCTCTAAATTGTATTACATAGCATGAAACAAGAGACAAAGTCAAGAAAAGACAAAGAGAGAAGTGGTTGTTACCCTTTATGATCTACGGCAATGACCACATCACCTTCGCTCCACTGTTGCAACAACCCAACAAAATATTGCCATGCAGGAACAATAAATGGAGACAAATCTTCCGTGTGGTGCATACAAATTTCAAAACAGTCTACTTCTTTTGGTTCCGTATTGTAATATGGCAATTGTTGAATGTCAATGTGCAAAATCTTTGATTTTGAATTGTTTTGGTCTTCTCCAGCAACGTCATTATCAACAATCGATTTAGTTTTAGCTTTCGCCTGCGTTCGACTGTTGTTAATATTTTTTCGTCGAAAATTGTACTCTTTCGATTGATTATGATCTGACAAGTTTTCTTGATTCGTGGTTGTACCGTCACTTTCTTGGCATGGAACAGTGATAATGTCAGTAGTTACATTGACTCTCAAATGTTCACTGGCCTTGCATGGCCTTAATCGCAATCTTGCAAATGTCCTTTTTACATAATTGTCACCATTTTCGCTATTTGAACAAAGAACAGAGCAATATGATCGTCTGTATTTAATCTCTTCAATTATACAGCACATGGGTGTACTCCATGTCGTTGAAGGGCATTTGTAATCGTTGTTCAATTGTTTCATTTCATTTTTGTCTTCGTTTGCATCACTATCTGATGCATCGGCGTTTCTTTGTTTTTCTTCGTTTGCAATATTTAGGTCATCTTGAGGAATTGTTTCAAGTTCAGCGTTTTCATAAAATGCTTTGTGTCCAGAAGGTATATATACCACCACGTCCCCAACCTGTGGCACATAACATTGAGCTGAATTTGGAGTAGATATATTTGTATTGAGGCCTGAAGCGGTCCCGTTTTCTTGTTTTCCAGATCCTTGTTCTTGTAGCAACCACTGACAGTCGTAATTCTCCTTGTTGTCAAAGTTATTGCGCTCTTTATAGTCGCTATTTAGTCTCCTTTTCTTGGGTGGAGGAGTAATTGATGAAGATTGATGATTTTCTTCTCTTCGATGTTTTCGAGAACTTCTTCTCAATGCTCGATCTTCGCGTAATCTTCTGCTGTTGTCATTCGAATCTGCCAAAGATGGATATTTTTCATCGCTATCGGGCAATTTTTGCGTGTGATTGTTTGTCGATCTTAAGTCATACCTATGTTGGTGATTATCGCGATCGTTTGATAAGAGGTTACCTTCGTCTTCAAAGATGCCGATACTCTCATCTCCACTTTTTTTCAATGAATCAACAGAGCTTTCGCTTCTCCAATATTGCCGATGTGAAGCAATATCATGAGTAGCTGATGAATTTCTGCCCCTACCTCTGCCTCTACCCCTACCTCTACCTCTACCTCTACCTCTGCCTCTTCGACTTCCTCGACCGCGATCGATGCTTCGAATTACGTGTGAATATTGTTCTTCACTGTAAACACTACTTTCAAAAGTACTTTCTTCTTGACTTGAGTCCGATTCCAGTATGTTCATTTTTTCTCTTTCAACAGGCGCATTAAAATCGCTATCTGCGTCACTGAGGTTATTGTAATCTTGACCCGACGTGGCATTGCTGTTGCGATCAATTTCCGTAATTGTGGCCGGATTTGTAATTTGTTCATGTGAAAATGATTCATGATATAAGGGCTGTCTTGTATTGGCAACAGATGTAATGTGCTGCAGACGCTGTCCGAGCTGACGAAGAGTCAGTGCATTATTATTTGAATCGTTGAAAAGCATTGCAAAATTAAGCCCTTCTGTTACTTCGACGGCGGATGAGCGATTGCTTTGAAGTGCTCGTTGTCTGGCGCGACGATGTAATAGCGTTAAACGATCGATTGCGACAGTGCTATTTGTTATCCCATCTCGATATAGTTGTTGCAACATATTCCAATTGGGCATGTGCTCTTCAAAATTGCAAAGATCTTCTTCGCTGATAATTTCTGCCTCTTTGCTTTCCCACATCTTTACAAAGTCATTGAAAGACTTGCTGTCGTCGTCACTGACGTGTCTTTGGATTGGCATTTCATTTTTACCGTAAGATCTTCCGTCGATGTCACACAATTGTTGTTTCAGCTCGTGGCAAGGGGTGTTTGTCGTCTCATCGACCACTCTGTGTTTCGTTGGGTTCATCACACAACCACCATTCTCAATAACCTTTTGTTTCTACAACTCAAAACGAGGACTTGAACAACACAGGTACGCAAATAATCGTAAATCTGATTTGTTCATTTAAATAAGCATTTTTGTTGGCTACAAAAAATTAAGCGCAACAGAGAAAAAAGGGAAAAAAGAAAACGCAAAGCGAAAGACAGAAAAAAATAGCTGTTTCATAATCTTTAAAACGGACGATCAGCATTTTCAGTAGCATTGGGATCAACAAAGCAAAAATTGTCCACTCTCTTTGAATTTTTTTTTTTGGGAAGAGAAAAAAAAAAAAAGCCCAAAATTGGCGACGAGTTATTATTATTACACAAGATTGCAAGCGATTCAAAAAAAAGCCAAAAGGATATATGTGTCAACAACATACCTCATCATTTCATCTCTTTTGAAAGGCTCAAAGTCATATTCAAAAAACTGTTGGTCTGGTTGAGTAGCGTAAGGGCGACGTGACCCAAAGCCGATCAAAAAAAAGTAAACCTTGTCCACATAAGACGCCAATGTAATTTCCATCAGGGGACATGGCAATATCGGTGATAGGGTTTATCGGCGACACCGAAAACATTTTGATGATGGAGCCATCGATCATATCCCATATCACTAATCGACCACGGTTGTCACCACTAATACCCACTCGTGGATCAATGGGATGGGTTCGACACATTGTCACTGTTTTGGAATGTCTAGAAAAATGTGTAAATAAAGTCTTATCACTAATTCGAAACACGTTGACAATGCCCCGCTCACCACATGCCAAAATATGCGAGTTATCCGCATTGAATTCTGCGAAAGATACTTTGGGTGGTTTTGCTCTTCCTCGTGCTTGCGTCTCTGTGAATTACAATACAGTCATGTCTTTTATTGCTTGTTGATTGTGAAACTAACATTTTTGTTTGTAATAAAAAATTCCAAACTTTTATGCCCAGCCCTTTCAAGAAAGAAGCGATGTCGCAATAAGCAGTGCATTGTGGTATTTTCGTCTTGGCCATTAAGGACAATGTCCCATACACTCACGCTTCCGTCTACCGAAGCTGCCAGCATCAACCTTCCATCTTTCGAAAATTTTAAAGCGTTTCTTACTCCCGCACTAAACATATTGTGATCACACATCCCAAAAAATAACAATGTATTATTGTTGCAAACTTATTCTTTTTTTTTTTTTAGGAAACATCTTAACCTGTGTGCACTGACAACCTGAATTGGATGTTGTTCATTCAATTTAAAAAGTAGGATGTATCCATGATTAGTGCCAACAGCAAAAAATTTTCCTGATGGATGTAGTGACAATACCATGGCCTGACAAAGCTCTTCTCTTTCTTCATTTGTGGCTGCCATTTGATTCGATCCCCTTCGGGTTTTTTCGAATCGCTTTTCCAGCTACCCTTTGCATTCAAACCTTTGGACGATGTCTGGTTGGCCATGTCTTGAGACTCAAGCATAGCATTGATCTCTCCCTTTTGTTTGTATTTTGTTATTAAAGTTAGGCAGACGCAATTCGTTCTTTTTTGTTGTTATTACTTTGTGTAAACATAGTTTTGTCAAGTAAGATATCTGTGTTTGTTTTTGTCGAACCCTACTGAAACAAGTGTAGACAATATTATTATTATCATCATCCTTATGTTCGATCGAAGTGTTGTTATTCAATATGTAGTCGGTGAGATGCCATTCGTGAATGTGTCCATCATACGTAGGAACAAACAGTACATAGGGTTTTTTGTTCGCCACTCCATCGTCTTCTTTAAATACAACACGTGAAGGGGTTGCATTGTGTTCCAGAACAGCCAACAACGCACCTGGTTATCACAGCAAAGCGATATTATTCAATCACAAATACAAGACATAGTGTGTGACCTAAAAATAAAAGAAAACACACCTGTTTCGGAATCCCACAAGTGCACTTTGTTGTCACTGATTGTTGCGACAATATTGTCATCCGGCGATAGACAAAGATCAGAGACCCTTCCCTATTTGTGCAAGGCAGATACGTCACAACGTGTCGACAATAGTCTAAAAAAAAAAAAAAGAGGCGTGTTTGTGTTTATAAGCGAACCTCATGTCCACGAAACGTTTTCTTCAGTTGGCCAGTTGATGTTTTCCATGCTTTCACTAACCAATCGTTTCCCCCCTTTTCTCAACATGTTGCACCACATTAACAAACTCCGTCGTGTTACACACCATCGAGCATACTTTGTTTTCTTTTCAAAAAAAAAAAAAAAAAGGAACATTCAATAAACAATGTTCAACTGTGTAGATGGCAGATCCGCTTTTGCTAAATTCCAGACAAAATGCACTATTGGCATGTCCTTGTGTCAGTATCAACTATTGAAAACATGAGAAACACCTATTCATCTGCAAAAAAAAAAAAAAAAAACAAAACAAAAAAACAAGTAAACAGAAACATGTTTGTTACATTGCTATATTGTGAATACAAAGCATAAGTTGGCACGGCTGAACGACCACGCTCCATGATATTTGCATGATATCCAATGTGGCGCGAAAATCCGTATTCTCTTTGACACAGATAAGAGTCTGATATTTGTCATTATTTTATTATAATGAGTCGTTGTTGGTCTTCCTCTTTTCAAAGAGATCCTACGTAACAAGTGTTGTGAGTGTTGGTCATAACACGGAGTTGTCGTTGTTTAGAGGTATGAAGGACGGACAGATCATTTGCATTGCCGTTGAGCATTTTCCCGTGTTTTTTGGCCACTTGGTCATTGTATCGCATTTGGTTTGCCAATGCCAATGGAGTGTTCAACTGTGTTCCACACAGGCTCACGACAGGAGGCTTCGTCATCACTCCCTATTTTTGCAAGCAATAAGCTTTTTTCTGAGCAAAACAAAATAAAAGGGGGAAAATGGAAAACACTTGAAAAATGATTGGGAGAAGAAAAAAAAGGACTCCTTTCGTATTACACATGAGTCCACTGATATTAAAAAAAAAAAAGTTTGTGTCTTCCACGAAACGCGGTCTGTCGCCAAAATATTACGTGTGGCATTCGAATAGTGTAACATATTATGCAACAATTCTGCGATGTGGTAATTAGGGACATTGTATTTCAATACCTTCGTGTTCAAAAACAAACAATGTAAGAGCAACACTTCAAAAAAAAAAAATTCTGGTTTTTTGTTTGGTTTCGTTCTTTTTTCAACCCAACTAAATCTTTGTAGGTCACTGAATGGGCTTGACTTTTTCCAGAAGATTTATCCCAAGGATCAAACACACAATTTTCTTCGCAGTGCTTTATGAATTGTTCTCCAATCGTCTCACAATGTGTTTTCAAAAAATGCGCGATCAAAAACGCCACATCTAGTGCAAGCACAAACTTGTTATAAATTACTGTTTTTTTTACCTGACAGGAGGAAAAGATTTTTTAATATACCTCTTGCAATCGGTTCATATTTTGAAGGCAAATTCAAGCATTTCTTTTTGGGCATGTTTGCGTTAGATATTTATTTGGGGTCCTGCAGACTGTTGGTTAAAACTTTTATAACAACTTTTCATCGTGCTTTTGTCAAATAAAAAAAAATAGACGAGCGAAATGATTATTGTCCGAAGCTTATATCCAAAATTTCAATACGAAAAACTAATTTTTTTTCAAAGCTGTGAGAATTGAAGAAAATTGATTCAAAGTATCTTTGTGGTATTGAATTAAATTTTGTTGATGCAATTGCTACTCTTTCCACAAACACAAAAAACAGACAAAAAGCAAACAAACCAACAAATTCAACAGAACGAAAGCTTTGAATCACAACAAAATTGTTTTGTCTTGGACAACTTCGATATGAAATAACATATTCTCTACCTCACAAGCAATTTAAAATAGAACAATCTACTAACACAAATAAGGCATATTCAAATTATTTTTTATGTCCAAAACAATAAATTCCAAATTAGTGAAAAGGAGTAAATTTTCAACATTTGGTGTGTTCTGTTTGCGAAGGAAACAAAAAAAAATCATAAAAAAACAAAAGTACCACGAAACAACTGCCTTTTTTTTTTCTTTTGGAACAAAAAAAAAAGATTGTAACAAAAATAATATTTCCCCAAGAAGAAAATCAATTCATTAAAACATCAGTTTCAATTACTTTAGCGTTTCAAAGTGGACTGAGGTAACGGGGAGGTAGAGCGATGTATAGGAGGTGCGGAAACTCTAGCCTTTTGTTTGTTTTGATCTCTTTGGGAAAGATTGGGTAAACTAATCGATGGACTCAAAAAATCCGATCCCAATGCTATGTAGCAATATTTTTTGCAAACACTAAAAATACAAAATAAAGAAAGATATGTTTCGTGTATATGTATAGACTTAATCCCAACCTGAGTGAGTACGATTGTGTTGTGCTCGTTTATTTAATGTTTCATACTCTTGTTGTAATTTAAAATACTGATTCTGGGTCATTAACAGCGTGTTTCGAATGCTCTCATTGCTCAACTCCAAAGTTTTGATGTGTTCTTCTTTGTTATGAAGTACTTCTTGCAATTCATGAATGTTTTGTTTTAAGTTAATTATTGCTTTATCTTTGTCGGTACTGACTGTGCTTGGTTCTGTAATTGAAGTTGTGTCACTTACACTCTTTTGATTTTTGCTATCCTTTTGTGCGGTGCTTGTGCTATCCGATCCGGTAGTGGAAGTGGTTTTTATTTCAATTTTAGGGATTACTTTTTGCTGTTGCTGTTGCTGTTGTCGTGGCTTCTCATCATTGGCTGCTTTGTCATCGTGGCCTGCATTTGGAGTCTTGTTGTTTACTTGCTTTTCCTTGCCATTTGTGCGCGTGACATCTTCATTTTTCTTAATGGCATTATTGTCTTGTTCGTTTTTATTCTCTTTTTTGTCTGTCTCCAGTGTTTTCTATGTAATGTATGTTTTACTTTGTTTGTCGACGAATTTCTCCCTTTCTCCCTCTTTCTCTCTTTTTTATGGACATTGTACATACATTCCCATTTGCTACAACGGTTGATATTCCTTTTTTTTTTGGATTGTACCGAATTGTCAATCTCGTCATCTTGTTCATTGTGATGAAATATCGGAGTTTTGCTCGTTGTGCTGTCTGTTTCTGCGTCTTTTATCTTTCGTTCGGTTGGTGATTCCACTTTTGCATCTTCGTCAAGTGCTGCAGTAATGCACAGCACGTTCACACAACATCAACATCGAGTGCGGCAAAAAAAAAAAAAAA
>ASPP01003235.1:0-15156 GCA_000512085.1 Reticulomyxa filosa
TTGGTGGATAGTAAAGACAATGATTCAAAAAAGGACCATTTAATACTATTGAAGAAATTTGGAACCAGTTCGAAACAGAATGTGAAAAAATAGAAAAAAATATTTGAAAAACTTAATAAAGTCAATTCCAAAGAAAATACAATCAGTTAAAAAAGCCAAATGAGATATAACACGTCGGTAAACTTAAATTAAATTTTAAAAAACAAATCTTATCATAATAAGGCAACAACAAAAAATTTTTTTAAAGTAAATGAAAGATTAAAATTTTTGAAAAAATTAGAAATATTAATAAAAAGCCAAAATGATATTCAAAAACTACACGATTTGTAGATTTTTTTTTTTAAAAAATTTTGATTAAATGTTATTTTTTCATGGAGAAACACAATCATCTATATAAGGTGGCATTTTATGTGCCAACTTTCTTTTTTATCTTAATGTATTTGTAATTGTTGGCTATCTTTAATATCCCAAAAAAAAGTGGTTTTGTCAAGTGATGAAAAACAAATAACATAACGGCAATTATTATGATAATGATATTATGAAAATTTTACTCAAGACAACCATTCTGGATGTCCATTGAATACTTGAATTTGTTTGTTTGCTTCAACATCCCATACACGAACTGTGTTACCATATTATCAAGAACAAAGAAATTGACTCCCATCAAATGTTAAACAATCAATGCTACTTACACAATTAGTATGTTCAGCGAATGTTGTGAGTAATTTAGACGATGCACAATATATGTCAAGTATAAAAAATTTAGTGGCCTATATTAATGATAATTAACATAAGACGAAATACATATAAACATTATTAACCTAACAATAAAATAATTATTTAGAGTAATTACTTTTAATTGGCTTTTTACAGTTATTAGGAAAACAATTAAAAGATATCTTTAATGAGTTCATGAATAAATCAAAAATCAGGAATTACCAAAAAGCAAAACACATTGAGAGTGAACACTACATTAATGTTGTTAGTGCTGAAACTATTGAATGACTGATGTCGCTGAGCGAAAAAGAAATGTTACACAAAAAGATCAACGAAATAAAATTAAATTGTATTTAAAAAATTGATAAAACAAACAGTAATTTACCAACTGATTATGGATAAAGATATTATGAAAGAATTTGAAGGTGAAGAGATGTTGAATGTGTTCATCCCCAAATACGAATACTACCATTGACTGAACAGTAACATAAATTGATTTCACAATTTTGATTTGTTTTATCATTATCATTTCTATTCTTTTTCGATGATATAAATTTAAAACATCTTATTCCATAATCTTCTTGAATATCTCCTTTGATCATATATAACTCTTTCTTATTTGATCGAATATCCCAAAATCGAATTGTATTATCAAATGATCCAGAGCATATCACACTTGAATTATCACTAACTTCAATGTTATTTACTACAAATGGTGAATATTCAACAGTATATACAGTACTTTTATGTCCATTGAACACTTGAATTTGTTGACAAGATCGAATATCCCATAAGCGAACGCTTTTATCATTTGATCCAGATAATATTGTATTTACATTACTATTTATTAATTCATTTGATCCGTATTTTACACTCCAAACATTACTTTCATGTCCATTGAAAACAGTTAATTGCTTGGATGTTTCAATATCCCATATACGAATAGTTCCATCATATGATCCAGAACAAATAGTATATCCATTACCACCAATCAAACCAATAATATTACTTTTATTATTATCATTCTTGTTATTTTTGATGCTTTGTAACGGTGAAAAATCTGTGCATAAAACACCTTTTGTATGTCCTTTGAAAACATGTAATGATTTATGTGTTTCAACATCATATAAGTGAATAGTCCTGTCATTAGACCCAGAACATAAATATTGACCACCATTAAATGATGAAAATTCAATGCAAAAAACAGAATCAGTATGCTGATTGTATCTTTGAAATGCTATATTATCTTTGAAATCCCAAAAACTAATCGTTTTGTCATCTGATGAAGAACAAACGACATTACGACGATGATTACGATAATGATATGGTGAAAATTTCACACAATACACAGACTTTGAATGTCCATTGAATGATTGAATTTGTTCGTTGTTATCAACATCCCATACACGAATTGTACTATCAGCTGATCCAGAACAAATAAATTGATTATCATTGAGTACTGAATAATCAATACTATAAATCCAATTCTTATGTCCGGTGAAAGTTTTGAGTAATTTGGACGATGAACAAAATGTATCAAGCATAAAAATATTAGCTGCCTGTATTAAATTGTAAACATAAAATAATAAATAAATATTTATCATTGAATAAAAAACATAACATATTTGGCAACAATTTTGTCAAAATCATGAATCCATCCTAATTTAATCTTTGATATTCGAATCCAATGTTTGATAATGTTTTGAATTTCATCTTTTTCTGACTGATTCAACAACAAATACATTACACGCAATAAAATCTAAAGACAACTAATTTCCTGAAAGAATGAAAAGAAGCTTACTAATGACAGTTGCATGGACATTTCTTTTTCTTTCAATTTTTTTGAGAGCTCCTTAGATGATAGAAGATGAAAAAATGTTCGACTTTTTTCTATCAAGACCAACGAAGAGGTTGTCAACGCAAATTGATTACAATCACATAACTTTTCATTATTTAACTTTTCAAGGCTTTTATTAATTATTTTTCATTCTTACAAAAGAAAGAAAATTCATCAGAAATTAAAAATCAAAAAATTTCAACATTTTGTCATTTTATTTTTTAGAATTTTAGGAAATTTAAAACACAGAACAAAAATGATTGAATTCTCTATTAAAAAGTAACATTTAACACTTTTAAAAATATGTACAAATAGCGTGGTTTTTAAATATGGCTTTGATTTTAGTTTTTGCATCTTTCCTAATGTAGGGCAAGTCCCTATTATACAATCTCAAATACTAATGAAACGGTGAGACCCCCGGTGGGTTAAAACCCTCTTCACAACACAACTCACTTTTGTGTTTTCTTTACTCGTTTTCCTTTCTTGTGTTGAGATTATTTTTGTTAATTTAATTTCCTTTTACTAAATTTGCTTTTTGGAACTAAGTTCCTTTCGTATTACACTTAGTCGTCTCCCTGTTCCTACACTAATTGCTTCAAAAAATTTGAATCTTTTATTGGCTTTGGGTCGTACTATCGTAACCATAAATCGCCAACTTTTTTAGAGGTGTTTTCAAATGTTCTGTAATAAATTTTTAAAAACAAGGTACTAAAACAAAAATTACTAAAAGAGTAAAGAAGAAAAATAAATGACGATAAAGTAAATTTTAATGTTAAGAATGTAATGGCGACAAGAAAGAATTTAAATTTTCATCTTTTTTTTAGTATTGTGCTGTATTAACTGCTTGATTCGTAGTTTTAAAATTATTTTTTTTGTATAATTTATCTTTTAGAGAATAAAAAAGCACACGAGATTCTAATAAGCTAAAAACAAAAAGAGGAAATAAAGACAAAAGTTCGAAAAAATTCTTCGAAAAATAAAATAACATTTTTTTGCAAAAAAATTTTATTATAAAAAAGATTGAAATTTTTGAAACAATTAGGAAAGGTGCAAAATGAAAATCAAAACCATATTTAAAAATTACATGATTCAAAGATATTTTATAATTGTTGTTTCTTCTTGGAAAGTCGATCATCTCTATAAGTTGCCAACTTTCTTTCTTTTTTCATTTGTTTTGTTTCATTGATTCTAAAGATTATTTTTTAATTGAAAAAATTAGTTCCTGTATTGACAAATTTTCCGTTGATTAATAAAATAAGCGCATTTAAGTCATTACTTTGCCAAGACCAGCCGCCCTGTGACTAACGTGTTTCACGATAAAAGGGGTTCACTGGAAAAAAGAGCGTTCACTATTGTCTTTGCTATGTTGTTTTTGATTCTTTGGTTTTTCTTTTTTGGTAGAGGTACTTCCACTTCCCCTTGTGGTTGTATATTGACAGCAGGTGAAATGTTGCTTTTAGTTTTTGTTGAATTGTAAAAAAAAGGCAGAAAGGGAACAAGGAATGAGTTTTTTTGGGGGGGATGAAATGAAAGTAAACACTACGCTATATGGAATTGATCTTCCGAGTGGAGAGATTCACACTATACGTGATGTCGGTGTTAGTGTGAAAAGTATGACTCTAGATCCAACTACTCAGAGAATGTGGTTAGTTGATACAGAGTTCAATTTGTACAATATGGATTTGTGTGGCTCTAAGTTGCTAACCCCAATTAATCATTATTTGGTCCTAAATGCCTATGCACTCGCCTATGACTATTCGTTGGACTGGTTGTTTTTTTTTGTTAGAGTTAAAAGTGGCAGTTGGCTTTGCAATGGTATTTTTGTGTGTATACGTGTGATGCACGAAAAGCAGTACATTTTGGAATAATGAGAGAGTTTATTGTATATGTGTGTAACTATGGACATAATGAAATAATATGAAAACAATTGTTTTTGAAAGTAACCTTTTCAACAGCGGACTTAGTATTTATGCAATATCTCAATAGTAGTATTATTCATGCGGCAGTTTATGATAGTGCAAAACAATCGCTGTTATATGTAGGGAACACTGGCCTCTTTTTGCAAAAATATAATTCTCCGTCGTCATCACTTGTGGACACTATTGGGATCTACAATGGAATTGATGTTCAAAGGTGTTTTTTTTTACGTATGTATGTGTAATAAAGTTTAAACAATATTTGCTACTTTTGTTGCAAATCACAGATGCAATGGCACAACGGACTCAAACAAGTATGTGATGATGGCCACAGCTGACGAAGTCTTTGTATATGACATTGAATCAAAAAGCAATTCCACATACAAGGTCAAAGGCTTTCCGTCCAAAAAAATTTCGGGTCTTATCACGCTTGGTACTCCTTGTTGTAATATTTGTCGAAATTCATCCAACTTGCTTTATCGATGTTTCGGTAGGGTTTTTTTTTTTTTTTTTCCCTTTCCTCTACCTGCGTTATCGTGTCTTCATTTTTTATTTTATTGTATTGTATTTATTATACGTACTTATTAAATTTGTTCCACTGGTTCATAATTGGTTCATAATTACTGTCAATCACAATCTGCCATAGGCACTGACACTGGTTCGCCCACGAGTCAACCAACAACTCATTCTCCTTCCACCACTTTGGTGCCAACGCAAACACCCACAAGTAATCCCACTGCGCTCACTTCTTCGCTGACAACTTCGACCATGCAAGGTCGACATCAGACCCTGGCTTGGGAAAAGCAAACAAGAGCAATGATTCATTCCAGTCGGTGATGCCGATAGGCGCTTTGGTTGGAATCGGGGCGGCTTGCCTCTTCTTCCTCATCTGCGTGGTGCTCTTCGTGCGCTACTCGAAGCGCAAAAAAAGAGTGCCTGGCAATTTTGTTCGAAACGAAATTGCATTGTCCAATGGAGACCCCCGGCGGCGCACTATTTCTTTACTTGAAAAAGATGATCCTCAAAATACTGGAAGCAAGGACAATGCCGTTATGAAAGGCACAAAAACTACACAGGGTCTATCTGCGCTTGATAAGGGTACACAAGAAGTGGTTCAGGATATTATCACTGATGATTTTATCACGAGAGTTACGAGCGTTTAATTTGATTGAAGCGAAACCTTTTTTTTTAATGTTTGAACAAAAAATACAAAAATTAGGGTGATCTCGCTTCAGTGGCATTATCAGAGGCTCCAACATTGTCAAATAAAAACATACAAGAAGAAGGAGAGGGAAGGGGAGTAGAAGGTCAAAAATCGACATCAGGAAATGATGACAAAGATGAAGAAAACTCAACAGAGCTAAGGGGAGATGTGACAACAACGGGTGATGATGAAGATTTACGTGAGTTTTTGAAAGAAATTGGTTTACAACAATATTATGATAAAATGTGCAAACGTGGATGGACATTAAATCGGTTATTAAATTCTCACGATGGGACGCCTAAATCTATTGAGCAATTTAAAACAAAAATGGGCCACGACTTTCAAATGTCTTTGCGAGAACGGATTCATTTGACTACGTCCATCAAAAATAAGAGATTACAACTCTATCAAGAGGGGTACAATACTAACGACGGTACCGCCACCCATACTTAAGGTGTGGTGATTGATTCATCGGTTGATCCTATGAGTTTTTTTCTCTTATTTTCTCCTCACTGTAAAGTTTATAAATACAGTAACATTAGTTTATTTCATTCTCAATAAACGATAAACAATGTCGTAATGAGTCCAATGAGCAAAACAACTCAATCATATATTCTTCTGAGTAAAACAGCTCCAAAAAATTTTTGAGAAAAATCGCTTTTTTTTTAGAAATTACATTGGAATTTGACAAGTTTCTTTGATAATGTGATAATCACAAATAAACGATAATTATGTCGACATTCATTTTATAACCCATTTTTTTTTTTTGAGGAGAGAAGTGTAGAAAAAAGATATGTACAAGGTTGTCAAATAAAAAGAATAAGAAATGTACTTTTAGGATACAATTAGAAAATTTTTTTAGAAGAAAAAAAAAAATTTTTGTGACATGATTAATGATGTAAAGCAAATTATGAATGTAGAGGTATATTTGTATCTTGTTCAGTCTTTTGGGTCGGATCATTATCATGAGGTTGTGGATCCATGATCTCCAGATCGGTTTGTAAAGATGCATGGACATCATTATGTTCTGGAGATTGTTCTTTATGACTATCTTCATCGTCAATGGTGTGAAGTTTCTCCTTGGGTTCCGGTGGAGTGAGCATTTTCGTCATATCACGAATATGTGAAGAGTGACGGCGTCTGTGTGCCTCCGCACGTAATCCACCTTGCAATAATTGGAACAAGGGCAGCATCCGTACACAGTTTTGACGAATAGCTTGCCACAGTAAAAATGTTTGATACAAACACCAAACCGATAAAATCAAACTCAGTACACGAAAGTCCTCCGTAAATGAATAAAACAATGTTATCAGAGTCATAAAACCATTTGGATAAATCAATATCCTTGCAACATTCAGAAAATCGCGTTTGTACGTTAATATGCTATGTGTGTGTTTGTTGTGGTTGTTATTGTCAGTTAATTGGTTCATTCTTCAGTGCTCAACACATATGTACAACTCAAACAATAAACCCCCTTTTTTTTTTTTTTTTTTGAGTAACAAATGTAAACCTGGCCAACAAGCGTGCGGCCTTCATCGAGTACACTGGAATAACACAATTAAATACAAAAATATCCAAATTAACAATCCAAACAGAATTCAATACATTTACCCCCCAATGTTTCGACATCGGATATTGTATCGTTCTTTGAAAACTCCCTTTGGCATGTTATTAAAAAACAACACATACTCTACGCTGTCATTAACAGAAAAGCGGTAATGTAACATTACATATAAATAAATAAATGAATATATATTCGACAAGCAATACCTGCCATCAGAGCAAGTACAACAAACACAATGACAAGAACCAAATGAATTAACGTGCCAACAAATAATGACGCCAGTAAGTGGTGCCAATTTTTGAAGTCATAGCCATATCCCATTATTCCATAAGGCCATATTATGCATCGATGCAATTGTCCATTTGCCTTGTTTCACAGCACATAGTTTATATAAACAGATAAATAAATATATGTATGTATATAAATATTTTTTTTTTTTTTTATATAGTAACATATGGCGCTTTTGCACTTATTTTGAAAGCATGATTTGACTATTTATTTGCATTTATTTGTTGAAGTAGTTTAGCTAAACGAGATCGATCGCCCACATAGTGAGGACTGCATGGATGAACACTGAAAATAACATTATTACGCACAATGCCAAGGAGTGCAACAGAAAATAGCCTGGCTCTTCGTAGTGTAGCACTGCCCAAAGCAATTCGCAAACAATATATAAGGGCAATGTTATGTGGACATATGTGGGAATGCCAAACATCGCCTTAGTTTGCCATGTCTTCTCAAGTATTGCTATTCCTAATGGTACTATCGGCTGATATATGTTGGCTGAGTTTTTTATCACTCGGGAAAAATCTGAATCTGTTCAAACATTGTTTTGTTCACAAGTCAACACAATTCTTTTTTGTCCTTTGAGTTCAAACGAATCAAACCTTGTCGAATAAACTTTATATCGTCGTCATTAGTATCTGATTTAACAGGTCCAAGCATTGCTATATTGGATTGTTCTACTTTCGATGGAATAATATTTTATAATAGATTCACATCAAAAAAATCTTTGTTTTCCACAGAACGGCCCCGCACAGACTGATTGAATAGTCTTATTTTAGATTATTATTTTATTCACAATTTTTTTGTACAAAAAAAACTCAAATCTTATCAGATTATTAATGTTTTTTGTATTTAATTATGATAATTGTAAAGTCTCCATCGATCTTCTTTGATCAAAATCAAAAAATGGTCTATGTTTGCAGGTAGAGGTTTTGTTTTGTTTTTCTTGTCAGCACTGTCTTGAATAAGAAAAAGTCCTTGTTTACTTATGCAATTACTGTCATCGACCATATCCTTCACGTAGACTATTTTCCGGCTCAGATTGTTGCTAAAGTGTACGTAATTTCCACGATGTCACATCAACCAACCAAACAACAACAGCAAATATGCAATTTAGGTTTAACTTGCATTCACCCCATATAAAAACATGCAACAAAAAAATGCGACTAAACTGGTAGCGACATTGCATATGCCTGGGGTGGATCATTAGTTCCTTCCATTTGCTGTGCCATATCAACAGGATAATAGCCAACATTGTGCTGTGATGCTTGCTGCTGTGGGTAATATCCTTGATTTGTTCCATTTGCATACATTGCCAAAGCACCTTTGATCATCAAACAAGCAAAAAAAAAAAACAAAAAACAAACGCATACGTATACGTACAAACAATTAAAGTTGAGCGGATAAAAGGGATAGCTCCGGGAAATGAATACATAAAAAGAGATAGAATAAATTAATAACCAGGTTGAATATTGTCTCCAACAGGTCGAGTCGCTAAAATCCTCCGTCTGAACTGAATTCTTTGTCGGATACAAAAGAAGTAACATCCCAACATATTATGTACACAATAAACCAGCCATTAAAATAATATAGCGTCGGAAGGTATGAGAAAATCAGTAATCCGAGAATGCAGTCTCGAAACACCCATTGTATCAGTTTCAGCCATGTCATGATCGATAACTTTCCTTCTTCATATGCCTTTTCAATATCTCGACAGTGGTCTGATTCGGGTCCATGGTTTGTCATTGGGCCAAGTCCAAAGAGGGATTGAAATTTTTTTTTTTGACAAAAAAAAATTTTCAAAGTTATTTCATTCGATCATAGTTTCAAAAAAAAAAAAAAAGCAAAAAAACTTTGGCCAAAGAGTTTCAAAATCAAAAGTGTCCATGAATCGGTAAGATGGCGGATGCACTTTTTGTCCACAGTGTCGTTTGGTCCAGCATTGAAACAACATTCGCAATTGCATATTGCCGCAATCTTTAGAGATTGTACGTGTATATGCAAGGCATATGTATACAGACTTGAGCACACCCTTTTTTTTCCCCCTTCTCTTCCTTTTGTTTTTGTTCAGGTTCATTTGGAATTCAGTTTATGTTTACTAAACTGTGATTAACAATTTGGCGCACTCCACCACCATCGCAATTGCGAAAATGAATCCATATGAACCATACAGGTATAAGTATGCTCTTGCAGGTATACATTCACAGTTTTCAATCGAACAATCACCACTATTACACCATTTATCGCCTTTTGTTTGTTATTTGTTTAAATTTTTGAGCCACAAATCAACATGTGATATTATTATTATCACTTTTTGTTTTGTTCGACAAACCCCCATTTCCGGATGCAATAAAGTTCACTCGACAGTATTTGTCTCCATCACACCCGCCCACGCTGACACATTGAACAGATGAACTGTTGCTGTGGGAATAGTATTCGTGATCATCTTTACATATTGGTTTTTGCGAGTTGTACTCATAAGCCGCTATATTAAACCAAATAAATAAACAAATCATAATGCCTATGTCAAACACTACTGGCCAGTACAGCGTTCGCTTGCCGAGCCGTTGTGCTTCCATGTCAATACTTGCAAAATATCAGCAAAAAAGATATAAACAATCTAATCCAAGCAATAATTTAATTGATATCGATATAATAAGCCTTTTTTTAAGAATACAAAATTTCTCGTTCATTTCTTGTGGGCGCAGAGTTTTTACGTCCAAATTCGTTAAAAAATTTAAATAAACCTTTTTGCAGCAGATACATAGTTGTAATCTTAAAATTTCTTGCGTTGTGACAAATTTTTCAATATTTTTTCCTTCTAAGGGAACTGCGTGGTCAGATTGTATTGCATTTTGTTTATTTTCATATTTTTTTGTTTACAATTATGAATATTATATTTATCAAAAAAAGGTATAAAGTGTACAAAATTTTAGTGTACATATATAAAATCAAATATAATATATTTATTAACTAGTGAGAGCAAAAGTATCTTAGCTATAGCAAATTTCTTAGTGTTTGTTATAGTCTCTGGCATGTGGAAACAAAAAAAATGACAAATCTTTGTATTGCAGCTATTTGTCAATATTAATATATTATAACTAGCTTCCAAACAATTTTTATAATGGACAAAAGGATTTAGTTGTGTTAATGTTTTGTGAAAAAGATATTCAAAACTAGAAATGTATTTCATAAAAATTTCAAAAAAAAAAAAAAGTGTGATTCATGTAAGATAAAAATGATATATGTTTGCTATTTTTATGTAGACTGTCAATTATGATTAATAAAAACAAATATAAATATGATGCAGTTGACATTGGCAACAATTTGTTCTATTATATATAATAAACATAATTCTGAAATACTTATACATAATAATTACATGAACCACACTTTTTATTTTTATAAAATTTTTTTGCAGTTTATAATTAAAAAATTATTATAAAAGATTGACCGCACGTGGAATTAAATATATGGAAATTTATGCTGAACAAACTTGAGAAATAATTGTAAAAATCGTTTTAATCATGTTCGAGTTAACATTAAGAGCAACACATAGACATAACGTAGAATGTTTTTTGTTTGATCAAATCTCCCAAGATATTTTTCAGAAATTTGAGTTAACATTTTTATTATTTAATCTAAAACATGGATTTAAATCTAATCCAAATTGCACCAACATTTTGCTGATTTTGTTTGGAGGTAAATGAGTGTGTAACCTGTTCAGCCTTTTTGATATCTGATTGTTCAACAAAACCGAGTCGAACACTTATTTACTTAAATTTTCTCTTGTTTGGAGAATTGTTATCATTCCATAAACGTAAAGGTGAGTTAAACATTTTCATATTTCTTCTTTAATATTTGTGCAACATGTTTAAATTTTTTCTGGAAGACATCCAAACTTTGGCAGCCCAAGACAAATAACAAGAAAAAACAAATCTAACATCTAACGAAAGAGCGAACAAGAAAAACATAGAATCACCAAAAATGAAAAAAGAAAACCAGAAAAACAAACATATGTAGGTTGTCTCATAAACATCACAAGAAGATCACAAATTTTGTGAGTAGACAGAAGATACAACACAAAAAAAAAAGAAAAAAAACCAAAACAAAACAAAAGTAACAATGATCAAAAATTTTTTGGTAGCAGTTCATATGTGTAACAGTATCCATTCACAAACAAAACAGAGGACAAAAGCGGAGGAAGAGTGGTGAAGAAGAAATAAAGATTAACAAGCAAGCAAACAAAAGAAATGAATATATAGATTGCCGCAGACATAGAAAAACCGTTTATTCACAACACAACTCCTCATTCTGACCAAAAGAGATAGTACTATATTTTCTCACCGATGGAAGTTGTGAAGTTTGGAAATAATTGAGCCCCTTGTTATACACGCGCCCATTTTTTTCTTCGACCATTTGTCCATTCTTCTCATCCGCCCAACATTGCCGCTCTTTCCTCACATATGAAAGATTACATGAAATTGGCAAAAAAAAAAAAAAGCAATATAATGAATCGTTTTCTTTCTTCTATTGCTCCTTTTGGTTGTCTGTTGTTACGAAAATCGAAGTAGTTGTTGCAACGCACGCGCCCAAAGGCGACAATCTTTTTCGCTTGAGCACTCCAAACAAATGTGTTTTCGCTTCAACTTAATAGACTGAAACACATAGAGGTGCACAACCATTAAGCAGCAATTCCTTTGGCAATCGGACAATAAAATATGTTTATTCCCTGGCAAAATATTTTCAACCCAATCCATAGGAAAATGCTCAAGAACTTGACCATTTTCGTTTTCAATAATCACCCAGATACGCCAACGGTCGTTATTCCCGGCGGCATCTTCATTGGTGGTTTTGGATTGAAGATTTGGTTCGTGTGAATGAGACGAAGCAGGGTCTGTGCTAGATTTATTTTCCAATTCAATCTTTCTTTTTTTGAGATGTTTTGCAATTAGCTTTTCTTCTCTCTCTTCTTTTTCCCGTTTCTTTTGTATGGCCGGATCTTTTTTATCTCCGGGATTATTGCCATTGGATTTATGAAATTTACGAGGCAGCAATTCGATACGTATATTTACGTCGTGGATAATGTGTTTTTTGGGATACTTCTTATCTCGGTTGCCACGGCCATTGGCATCAACGACAGCAGTTAACACGTGCTGTTTCATTAACGTTCCACTCGTCAGAAAACGCAATTCCTGGGAAACTACTGTGTGAAATTCTCCCATGTATTCAATGGCCAACGGTAAGCATTTGTCCATTATCGCATGTTCGAATAATATCCAATCGGATTGCATCGTGTCGGCATCCTTTCCGCCCAAGTGCAAGGAATTAATAACAGTTTTGAGGACATGATATCCGTCAGCATTGGTTAAATCACGCCAAGTGCGTTTATCAGCGTCTATATAATGAATAGGAGTAAACACATGTATACGTATATACATATATATACACACACACACACACACCAAAATAGAGAGTATCAATACCGAGCATATTGGAAATAATCTTTAAGTAATGGCCAATCAAAACGACACGCTTGTCCTGTGTGGCCGAGTATTGAATAAGACGTGAGGCGTCAATGATGGAAAACACGCCATTTTGATTGACCAAAAAAGATGCGGATTTGTGATACATGGACAGCTTCCACATGATCACGACGGTTTGCATGAGCAGCTGCATGACTTTTTCTTTGCGAATGCTTCGTGCCCACAAGGCTTGGGTGACGGATACATCACCACTGTTGACATAGCGAAGCCAGTGAATCAGTGTAGTGAGTAGCCAGAATAAGAACCGTCCGTGTTTGAATGCGCATTCGGTTGTGTACGACTTTTCATTTGCTTGCATTTTTGTCGAGTTTTCGTTGGCAGTGTTCCTCTTTTTCTCCTTTTCGTTTGTGTCTTGGTCTTTGTTCGCTTTGTTTCTTGTTGAATGACGGGTATGTCCTCCCTCTCCATTGCCATCCTGCTGTTGGGACATATCTTGCTTTGGCTTGAAACGACGGTCCGCGTCCACTAGAATATCAATCATTTCCAAATATTCACGGAGCACCTCCAAATGATTATACAATATATTGACAAACATGGATGGCGAAACTATATTGGGGATGGCCGTCTTTTCTTCCATCGATTCGTATGGGATGTGATTCGGATCGTTTTTGGCAATGCCAAGGGATGCAAAGTGAATGGATAGATCCATCAATTTATCTATCATTGCTTGAAACACATTGAAGCGATCGAGCAATTGATAAATTTGGATTTGCCTAAACAATTGCGCGTCCACTTCGGTTTCGATTTCTATCTCCACGTCCTTCCAACTGTTTCGATCCTTGTCTCTTTCGTCTTCCTTTGTTGTCTGCATGTTTGTCATGCCAAACACATATCCGTGTACTTGACCATTTGTCACTGTCACTGGCTTCTTTCGTGTGCCATTGGCCTTTTCGACTTTGTCGCCCCGTTTTTGGGTCAGATACGTTTTCCATAGTTGGGGTTGGATCTTTTTACACAAACGGACGCCCAATGGGATTAGCATAATATTTTCAGGGGATTTCATCACGTATATCATTTGATGGATCATTCCGCTCTGCAGCAAAATCGATTGGTAATTGTATTGCAATTTCTCGTCAATGAGAACATCCTCTTTTGGCATGTGCGGAAGCCCTTGCAAAATATCCTCCGCATTCCAATCTTTGACTCCGTTATTGTGCAAATGTTTTCGTTCTTGTTGCTGTTGCTGTTGTTGTTGCTTGGATATACTCGACGACACTTCGGCATGCAATGTTGTGATCAGTATATTCAACAACTTGAAGCACATTTTCATCAGCGCATGTCCGTCGGTACAGTATTGCATCACGTCATAGAGATGCACATACATCTGATGGTTCATAAATGACACAATGTTAGTTGTATCTCGCATCATGTTGCCAATGCATCCCAGAGAAGACTGCTGAATATTCAATATCGTAACGTCGTCGATATTGCTCCATTCTTGCTGACTCCATGTCTCGGCCTTGATAGTCCGTGTCGGCTTATGTTTTGCATCGTTGTTATTATTATTATTATTATTATTATTATTGTTGTTATTGTGCATTGTTCCTTCTGTCCATTGAACATTCTTTTTGTGCTTCAAACAATAAAAGCGCAAGTACTCTTTCATAATGCTCATCAAAAACTCGGCGACTTTATGCTGCTGCCACAAAAGTCGACTGGTGGTACGGTCGTTGCTCAGGTTACATAACGCCACGCAGGCTCGTTTGACGATATCGCCTTTGTACAGGTTGTTATGGATGACAGACTTGACGTCGGTCACCGCGTTGATTCGGATCAACGAAGGGATATTCGCCGGAACAGAGGCCAAATTCGCTATACAGGTCAAGGCACTGGATATTATGCGCTCGTCCATCGTCGTGTTGCATTCACGACGTCGCAATGTGAATACGCAGATTTTGCCACCTCCATACGAGCATATCAATTTGCGGTTGTTATTGTTGTTCTCATCGTTCATATCCGAGTGCATGCAGCTTATCAAAATATTAAAACAATGGATGCATAATTCATCGGCATTGCTATACCGATGCAGCATCGTAAGCATCAATTGTATTCCTTTTAATATGTACATATATATATATATGTATATG
>ASPP01003246.1:0-12858 GCA_000512085.1 Reticulomyxa filosa
AGATTTAAAAATTTCTTATTTTCAATACAGGTTCAATTTATATGTACTCATTCGAAATTTTTAAAAATCATTTAAAAAAAATCATATTTTTGATCAAACTATAAAAAATTTATTATAAAACCAATTTCATTTTTAAAAACTACAAGATTAGTACATATTTTTTTAAAAAAATTAGGTTTAAATCTTTATTTTTCATGGAGAAAATCGATTCTCTTCATATAGTGCCATTTAGGTATTGCAGTTTTTTTTGCAATCTACTGTAGTATTTGCTTCGATTTTGGAAATGCAAATGACATATTTCAATGATCATAAATAAATACCAGATGATCTAGAAGATATTGACATTTATATTGACGATACCAATTTCTAAAAAGTTCCAAACAATCAAACAAAATGTTTTGCTTGAAATGAAACTTCAGGACATTTTGAATTGCATAAAATGTGTTATCACTGCTGAATTTCTTAGTTTATACAACATTGAATAAAGTTAATTTTATCGAAACAAAAAAAAGTGATAAAACACTACAAAAAAAACAACATTTTTTAAATTACGCAAAAATGCGGTGCGAAAAGATGCTCATCTTAAGCACCGACACGACAAAATAGACAGATTGGACACCGCAGTTGTTCCTCTGCCTAGTTTATTTTCTGACAACCTTCCATTGAAAAATGGACAGATCGGCACCACCAACACTCAACAAATAAGAGTCATCTACTAGAAAATCAACTCCCACCACAAACTCTGCATGTCCGTTGTAGGAATAATTGGCCTCCTGTTACATCCACAAAATTGATTAAATTACGTATACACACACACAAAGCAAAGCTCTATGTACGTATACATATATATATGTATACATATATGTGTATATGAGCAATACCGGATCGATGGCAGGATAGTTATGCAAACGAACGGTGCCAAAATCATCTCCAGAGGCTACTAACGAGGCATCAGAAGTGACAGCACAATCATTCAAATCGGTGCCATCCCATCCTTTTTGATACAATCCTTGCACATCCCATCCAGCCACTAGTGGGTCACTTTCCCATCGTACTTTGTCAGGATCCGGTATCTTTGTGCAATGTTCTGCCGTCTTTTTTTGGGAGTCGAGTATCCAATATGCAACTTCATAATCGCGTGTGAAGCATTTGAGGAGTGTCCCGTCGGCAGACCACTGGCAATGAGATGGAGCGGCTCTGTGTGCCAATCCTTTCCATTGTTTCAAGGTGATACGTACTTCGTCATCCATAGCCACCTCAATGATATAGCAATGCGAATCTCCATGTGCCACTGCTAAGTACTTGCCATTGGGAGACCATCTCAAACGCTGAACACCTTCCAATAAACTTTTCGTGTTGGCTCGCGGGATTAAATGCGTCGCTTTCAATTCCAATTTCGGGTAAGACAATACTGCCACACTTGATGTTCGGGTCCCAACTGCTATCCATTTGCCGTCCTTACTTACGGCACAAGTCTGGAGCTGCCATTTCTCTGGGGTTTTTTGATCCGTATTCGGTGAGTCTTTATCTCCGAATACGTATGTTCCGATGCATTGATGGGTCATTGGATCCCAAATTCTGTGTATACGTATGCACATTTTTTTTTTTATATGTTTTTTTTTTTTTTTTTTTTTTTTTGTAAAAATTCAAAACTTGATTGCTTGGTCCCAACTCACTGTTACGAAAGCCTTATCAGTTACATGCGCCGACAGCCCCATACCTCTCCATCGTGTCCGTCGACCACAATGGATGCTTTTTGGGTTTGCAAATCGAATCTTGCAATTTGGTTTGTCTTCGTACCGATGTATAAAGCGTTGTTGCTTTCATCCAATCCCATTGCGGCGGGTCTCAACTTAAAGTCAGAGCCTTCCACTTGCACTTTTTTCGATTGCCACTTTATCTTGCCACTCACGTCCAACGCTTTTACTGTTTCGTCCAACGAAGACGTGTAAATTGTATCGCCATTGGTATTTGCATTATTGCTGTAATGGGGTTCTTTTTTTGTTTTAATTCATCTTGTTTAGATAAAGAAACGTCTGACTTCAGATTATAATATAAAGTTTTTTTAAAAATTATCTGAACTTCGTGAACGCCCTTTATTTCCTGGGTTACTTTGTTGTCTTGGCCAAAGTACAGAGCGCCTGAACCTCCACCGACAACCCACGAACCGTCTGGCAAGTATACACCGCTGGCAAACACTTTTTCCTTGTTTTTGGTGACAACAGCACGCAGTCTCTGTCCCTCCAATTTGTTTTTTGCGCTGGTCACTTTGGTTACATACAAAAAGCCCTCACAAAACAGCAATAATTCGTCTACGCATTCCACTGGTTTTGGATTGATTGTAAAACCATGAATCTAAGTTAAATGTCGTTATAATGATTAGATGTTTTTTTTTTTAAGTGATTAATTGCAATGTAAGAAAAAAAGAGACGAAGAAAAAAAAAAAGAGCACAATATACTTAACTATTTGACGCGTCGTTGAATGAGTCAAAAGTAGAGTATGAGCTTGCTTTGTGGCTTTTTTTCCTGGCTCCAAACTTTTGGTATCAAACACCTTCAGCGTCTGTTCTTCTCCACAAAGCACGTATAAATAACCGGTCACCGGACTCCATTGTACACGACGTATCAATCCAGAACAAACGTTTTCAATCAACATCACTTCTTTCATTGTTTTGTAGTCCCATATCCACAGCTTTGGCTATTTGTTTTTACGTGACAGTCCATGGTATGCACTAAAAAAAAAAAAAAGAATGTGCCTCTGAAACGTGCAAATATATCACTCTTTTTTTTTTTTTACCAAATCTTTTCCTTGGCCCGGACGATCTTTGGGATCTTTCTGGCCGCTGCATACCAAAGTGGAGCCAGGTCTGGGGTCCACGCATATCCTGTAAATATGACACAGTTACATACGCTTGTAATAAAACCAACAGACAAAGACAAAAATAAAAATAAAAAAGTGCTTTCTTTCAAACAGCTAACACCAAAAAATTATACTTAACGTAGTGACATCGTCGTTATGTCTTAAAAAATGTTTTTGAGTATTGTCGGAAATATTGTGTACGACACCGGCTCCAGCCATGAAATATATCAACTGTTTTTTTGTTTTCAAGGAAAGAATTATATAACACTTTGAAAAGTTTAAAAAAAAGAGTGCACACAGGTGAAGGTGTGTGCAGACCTGTCCATCTTTGACAATCAGATGTTGCTTATAACGATAATATTTACTCGCCAGCGCACCACCGTTGAATCCGTAAACATGTTCCAAATGCAATTCCGCTTTTGGTTTTTTTTAATATCTTCGCCACTAGGATAGCCTTGGCTTGGCCTGTAATATATTATCTTTCCTTTTCCAAATCGATATTCGCCACGACTGTTGTAAGGAGTTTGTGGGGGTATAAAGCTAGTTTACTTTTTTTTTGTTTGCTGTTTTTTTATTGTTTTCAGCTTGTACCGTGTATGGTCGGTTCCAAATATACTTTCATCAACTTGAGCTGTGCTCGCCATTGACATTCTTACCTCGTACAAAAAAATATATAAAAAAAAGAAAGTCAAATAACCACTAAGAAACGCTTTTTTAATTTGATTGAAAACTTTTGGTTATTTTTGTTCTTAATTTTTTTTTTACTGATCCTTATGACATCACAAGTAATTCATTTATACTCGTGTTTCAATAACCTCGCTTTTTCGTTTTGAGAATTACCTTTAAGCAAGGTTTTATTTTTATTAAATGAAATTAAACATTTTTTTTGCGCAGTTTAAAAATTACTTTCAATTGAAAAAAATGGCAATTTTTTGTGTATTGATTAATAAAATCTAGTTGTTAAATGCTAAGGAAAGTGTTACATTTCAAAGCATTTTTTGTGTGGCTGGGGATACTATTTCCAAGGGGCTTAAAAAAAAGTTGAGAGGAAAATATAGAAAAAAATCGACTGATAGCTATGTTAGACATTTGTTCACATGGTTTTCAATGTCAACAACAAAGTTTTTCAGCAAATTTGCTCTATCTGCCAAATACGACACAATGTGTGATAGATTATGGGCATGAACAAGCGTTGTTGTTGAACTTGTCTTTGTACGGTCTGTGGCAGCCGATAAAGATTTACAACGATAATTACAATGTGCACACAATAATAAGCCATCAAAACAACATAATGTTGGTGAAAGATACGAACTTTCAGCTGCGGCAGTTGTTGTGTGGAGAAAGTGCATCGGCGAAAGTCCACCGTGCACAGCGTAAAAATAAGTCCTTCATATTGATATTGCACTACGGAACATATTGTCCATTCAGTGCACATATTTTTCCATTGTTTTTTGAAATTGCAAGTGAATTTGGGATAGAGAAGATTGACTATTATTTGATCCAATCTTTGTCTCCATGGGTTTTCAGTAGCAAGCAATCCGTCACAGGTATATACAATAATTGATAATAATAATATATTATTATTATTATTATTATTACATATAATTGTGTATGATATTACTATAACCAATCAATAAACAAAAAAAAAAATCTCACGTCATCATATAAACTATTACACCAAAAAAAAAAAAAAGGGAATACCAGAGATAAAGTTATATAATATCCATGGCGATTTGATTAGCAAATATATAACAAGTGGCCATCGCAGCATAAAGTCATTGAAATATTGGCTGAGACAATATACGAATATATCGCCTCATTATCACAGAGTCATGCCCTTACCGGATATGCATCGCTACAGCAAGGACGGGGACAACAAGTTTTGGAGCCCACTGCCCACGTATGTGAAGTATCCTTTCACAAACGACTCTTTTTTTCAAATGTACCTTCGTATTTCGGAGTTCTTGTTGCAAGAAAAAGAGCCATTGCTCAATCAGACACAATGGGTGCTGAACTCGACCTATTTGTGCAAAAGGAAGCCTATGCTGATGCTTACTTCTGACTTGTCCACTTCCGGAGACATACACACACTGATCCAAAACTATTCCAATCTTACTTATCACCTCTCTTCTTCTTCTTCTTCTTCTTCTGATGCAAACGCTGCTGCGCAATACAAAGAATTATGCATTCGAACGGATCCCGACAGTGCAAATAATGAACCACTTTTTGAGTTAGACATTTGGGATGACACATTTTATCTCATTCCAAAAGATGCTGACGTCAATCCTTTTGTGGAGAAAAAACTTGGAGTTGCCATTGAAAAAGACAGTTTTGGAGTCCAATTCTTAAAACTTACCTCTATTTTAGATGATCAAATGATTGCCATCATTTCTATTGTCCTCACTTGTCTTTTCATACTCAACATCTTTTTCAAATTACTTCGTTCTATTTTTTTCAGGCTTTTCAGATAAATTTGATTTACAATTTAAATATTTTATTCACAGAACAAAAAAATCCAATCATTTTTATTATTAACTTTTTTTTTGAGACTACTTTTTAAAATTCTTGGTCCATGTTTTTTGTGTTTTTGCTGCTGTTATTTTCTATTCCATCAAGAAAAAAAATTAATTGTTTTCTAAAAAAAAAGAGATATCATAAATAAATATTACATTATTTGAAAGCTATAATAAAAATATTGATTTTACATCAAATTTTTTAAAGAAATAGACACTACAACAATTTTTTTTTATTTTAATGTTTTAGGAAGAAAGCTATTCTTCTGAAATATTTTTCCATAGACCGTTTTAAAAACTATTCCAATTTTATAGATGTTAGGATATTTGTTGCAATTACTTAAAGACAAAGTCCCATTCTACCTAATAATCGTACCATTAATTTTCAATTAATGAAAAGTGTTGCAATGTGTGGGGTAATGTCACCGTTCGTTAGATCTCTTTCTTAGTACAAGAAAATGTTAGACTATTGAAAAGTTAATTATTTCACTCAAGTTTGTGTTATTTATACTGAAAGCGATCATTATAGAGCAAATGTACTGAACTTTCAGTTGTTGATATTGTTGTACCTCACTAAAAAGCGTTTCAAAAGTTCTTGCCCTCCCCCCTCTCTTGCACAAGCAAATTTTGTTACAGCTAATTCTTCTCATATTACAAAAAATGTTCGCTTCAGTCATTTGTCTTGGAGTATGGCTTGTTGGCCTCGTTTTGGGATTAGGCTTAGAGATAATTGGAACAGAGTCGATTCTGCGCAAAACAACAGGCCTTCCATCGAAATTTGGCTTTGTTGCTCTTGTCTGGATCTTTAATGTATTTGTGTTGCAATGGATGGGCTTCAGAGTTAATAACAACAAAAACTTGTATTTTGAAATTTTACAAACTTGTGCAACAACAAAGTTTGATGAATGTGCAGGTCGGTGGAGCAAGAAAGATTTATAACGTTGAATGTAAGTGACGTGTTTTTTTTTGTTGTTTTCAAAGATAACAACACTGGTTTATACAAGTAGATTGTATATTGTGTTGTAGATCCTGAGGCGTATGCAAACAAACAAGAAAACAAATACGCAAAAGAATTCAACTGCTTTCAACGAGCTCATCAAAACACTTTGGAACGTATGTTTCTGTAAATGTGTTACAAGTTGTAATAATTAAATTAGTCCGTGAAAAAAAATAAAACAAAAATTTGATGGAATTTACAGAACAACCAGCGTTTTACACAGTCACTGCGTTGGCGGGACTGAGAAATCCATTATTGGCAGCTATTGCTGGTGCAATTTATGTTCTTTCTCGAGTTGCTTTTGCCCAAGGTATCTTTTATCTGTCACTTTAAAATTGCCTCAACTAGTTGAATAAAATTTCTACAAAAGCACACCATTACACAACTTTGGTGTGGTGTGGGTATCGTTTTTTAACAACTTTTCATTATAGGTTACTTTACCGGAGTACCATCCAACCGAAACCGTGGTGCTTTTGGATATTTGGCATTTATTCCATTATTAGGCTTAGCAACAATTAGTGCAGCCGCTTTAGCTGGATTTGATCTTCCACAGATACTTGGTTTTGCAGTGAAAAACACTTTCGTTTTGAGTTTTGGAACATTGAAGTGAAAGTAGGAAGATTTTTCACTCCCTTGAAAAAGAAAAATGTTTTCGTTTTTTTTTTACCAAGGTTTTACTTCATCGTAGTGTAGTGCATTAAACAAAAAGCTTTGACTCGTTTGCAACTACTCTTATTTTGTTAAACACCCAACTTTTTAGTAGGTTTCATGTTGGACTTACAAGTTTCAAACTCTTGACTACAATTTTTATAAATTTCTGTTAGCCTAAATTCGAAAAAAAATTTGATGCAAATTTTGGTGTTCAACATAAATTTCAACTGTGAAGCGAAAAAAAGAAGTGGCATTTCCAAGTACTGAGCCACCTTTTTTTTACAAAACAATCAACGGAACAACATTAATGCTTTTTTTTTCGTCAGAGGAGAGTTACAGGCAATAAAATAGAATAAGAAAATATAAAAACAAAATGTAAAACCAATTTTTATGAACTCACGACCATGACAGTCAGATATTTTCTTATAGTTGTTTGAATCATTCTAAATTGATTTTATGATATTTCTACTTCCATTCAATTCGGAAAAAAAAAAGATTGCAAAACAAAAGACCAAATTATCCCAAAACACGTATACAACCATCGTTCTTCAATTTTCTTTTTCCACAACCAAACAATCAAAATTAAAATGTACACCGTTATGATATATCACGCAGATGGACCAGGTGGTCGAGTTGGTCTTGATCCCAGTGTTGGTGATGTTGCTGTTTTCCTTCTTGGAGTCTTTGGAATTGGATTTGATTGCCAAAAGTTTATAAGCTGTTTTTTTGTAGTTGTTACCAAATAAGAGAGTGAACAAAAAAAAAAGAGGGAATAAGGGAGAAAAGTAGAAAAAGAAGATGAACAAATAAGTAACAGTATCATCAAACAGATCTAATCCAACAAGATCATCCGTATTAATAGCCTCTTTGGGAAACAGTTGATTATAATATTTTTCACAAGTCTGGTACCATTTTTTTTCCTCCGGTTTTAATTCAAATTCGTTTACTATGTTTATTATTTCCAACAATACGTATCAACAATTGTAGTGCAAAACTCTTTGACTTTTATGTTGACACGTTACAAGAGAACTCAAATGAACTTAAAAAAAAACGTAACGATTCAAAAGTCCTTGTTTGGTTCTCATAGCAGTCGAGTCTCTTCTCTCACCCTCTTTCCCGTCTTCACCAAAGAAATTATCTTCGCTATCTTCCCATTCCGAACTTCCATTTTCAGACCCATTATTTTCTTCATCCGTTGATTCTTCGGAGGTTGATTCCTCTTTTTCGGGATTTGTTGTCGTCGCTTGTGTGTCAGGATTTGGTTTGCTATCAACTTTTAAGTTTCAATTCCATTTTTTTAAAAAAAAAAGGACAAAGAAAACAAATTGAACTAGGACATCCATTTTGCATTGAACAAGCCAAAATAAAAAGCCAAACTTGGTTCATTCTTCTCCGGCACAGGAGCGGGTGAAAGAGTTTTACCAGGGGTCTTGTTTACGATGGGGTCTTCGGGATTGACAACGACGGCCGTTTTCCCACTGACGTCGTCCCAAAGAGTTTGTTCAATTCGATGTAAATTTAACAGTTGACTCAGTTGATCAACTTTGAACTTTTTGAGAGTTTGGTGGAGCAGATCTAACGCCATGGGATCTTTCTGTTGTTGTTTATGTGGACGTATTTTGTAAGTTGTTGCGATAGTGCACTATTGCGACATGTGAGGCAAAATAAAGATAAGCAAAGCATGGAATTCAACTTTAAATACGTCGATAAATACACTTTCGCTCACATCTTTTGCTTGCAATCTCTTTTCAAAATCAATGCTCAAATTGAACGCACCTCCGACAGTGTTAGTACTCATTCCACTTTTGATGCGCTTCGCAAACTGTTTGGCAAAACCCTTTTCTTTGTCTTCTTTTTTCTTGGGTTTTTTTTTTTTGAGGTCTTTGGTTTCGGTTCTAATGTTTCCATTTCGAGGGGAAAAAATAAAATAAAAAATAATTGATTACATACAAATACAAATACATATATATATATATACATATATATATATATATGTATATATATCATTACACAATCTCTTGTGTGAAATATTGTTCATTGTAGAAATCTCTTGCAGCGCCTGTCCACGCAAATTCAGGTGGTAAGGGTGAAATATTACGGGTGGTGGATCCCGTGGAAGTTGAAAAATCGGCACGTTTTCCGGAGCACTGTTTTTCGCAGCGACGGACGACTTCCGGGTCGATGCGGAAGGCCCCTTCGCGATAATGCTCGAAGTGGTCGTTGTTGTTGCGTCGGCTGCGCAGCGGATTTTTGGGGAAATGTTTGGATCTGGCTTCTTGCGATTTGAAAGAGGCATAAATACCCGCCAACTTCAAATCTGATGGATTGATGCGTTGGTAATACTTTACAAATGATTGAAAGTTTTCCGTTTGCCGAAATTGTTTCAAGAACTCGTTGTCTTGGCTTTTCCGCACATTCACATTTATCAAACGTGTTAAGTGTGTGTGTGTGTACAACAACAGACGTCTGTCAATTGGAATTCACCTTTTTTTTTTTAAAAACAAAACAAAACACCAAACTGTCGAGAGGTTTCCAAATTGTAAGCATAATAAATAATTTTATGAATGACGGAAAAGACAGTGCGATAGGCTTGCAAAATTTCCTCGCGACGTGCATCATTGGTCAGCACCATGGACAACGCGCGCACGGCGTCCTTTAAACCCGCCTCCAGTGTATCTGGCAACTGTGGCAGTTGGCTCAAAGGGATGGGTTGTTTATTTACATTGCACACTTCGTTGCGATCTGAAAATATTAACACAGTGTCTTCAGGAACTATTTCCTGAACCTCGGAACGTGCGTACAAAAACATTGGAATGCCGACACAAAATGGATGGTCATATTCTTTCAATGGAAATGCCTTTTTCATTGTCATTGTTGTTATGTAGGCATTTATATATGTATACATATACATATATATATGTTGTTGTTAGAATTGACTGTTCCATGTTATTGTTGTTGTTGTGAATATTATTATTATTATTATTATTATTAAATGCATACCATGGCTCTGCAGAGCTGAGGAATATACAAATGCCTCCATCGCAAAGGGAAAATCAAAGAGGTCAAAAGCTCACAAATGGGGGTCAAATTGTGTAAATCTGCGCACACAATCATGACACGAGATTCCAACAACAGTAACTTGACTGCCATACATATGCGATCTTTGCTCAGTTGTGTATATAATATTTCACTAGGCAGTTCCATTATCGGAATGTCAAATTCGTTTGGACATGCCAATAACACCCTCATTCGTCCCAAGTCGTACGCAATCTTTTATTATTATTATTATTATTACATGCACCGTTCTCCCCTTAGCCATCAACATTTGAACAAGGATGAATACATTTTTTTTTTTTTTTTGAAAAAAAAAAAAAAAAAAAAAAAAAAAAGGGAGGAGAAAGAGGAAAATCTATAGAACAGACTTTCTTGCCAGGTTGAGGAGCAGGGATGTCATAAAAATAATGCATTAGCAAATCTTCCAACCGGATCAGTTTTTTTGGAATCACATGCCATAAACATCTATTGTTGTAATCCATAAAAAAAAAAAAAAAAAAAGATGTCTGTTGTACATGAAGGAAGGGAGAAAACAAAGTAAAAAAACACTATACCTTAAAAAAACATCAAATGCAAAGAAATATGGATAATGTGAAACGAATGCCAATGCTTTCGGTACGTATACATCTTCAGTTTGATTCTTCAAATGGATTTTGTTCGATAATTTTTTTTGGTGTAATTATATATTTTTCGTTTTTGTTTTTGGGATGAAATCAGAGAGGGGGGGGGGGGGGGGGGGTAGGAAAGGGTATTAAAAAAAAACGCACATACATAAAAAAAAAAAATAGTTGAGATGTCCCTTTTTAAATCACTTCTCTTTTTTTTATTTAAAAAAAAAAAGTATTTATGGAAAATATACAATGAAATGCAAAGCAAAAGTAAACCAATAACTGGCAAATCCTCCAATTTTTCAAAGACTTCCAAACCTGCGCCATACAACTTGGAACCATCGCTATTCCATCCGGTAAACGTGAAGAATGCCGGCGGAGGAGGACGTGTTCGAGCTCGAGCTCCTCTTGGCATGCTTGCCTATATGTCCACCCAAAAAAGTCGAAACATATAACGTTTGGAAAACATGTCTCAATTGTCATTGATACAACAAATCTTTTCTTTTTTGTTGCTTTTTTTTTTCTATCATATTCACTCGTGCTGTCCTTGTGGTCTCACACTCCCTTTCTTTTTTTCTTTTGGCTTGGTTCTAAACTCGTGCCACCCATGGTAATAATGGTGTGTTTGGATAGTCTTTTGCAGGGTATCGGTCCACAATTTGAGGCTTCAGAGCAAATCCTGCAAATCGAGTGCTTGTCTCATTTTCTGTTGCTAATGTTTTGTGCTTGAGTTTGCGCTTTATTTGTTCCTTCCCAGTATCACTGCAGCTCACCACAAAGTAATAATCTAGAATCCGTTTGCAATTAGTATTGGTATACATATTCAATTTCTTTTGCAAATCAATGTTCTTCAATAAAGCGACAACATGCTTCGGTGCTTCACTATGCTCCCCGCTTTTTTTTTTTAAACAAAAAATGAATACGAAATTATATTTGCTTGTCTCTAAAAAAAATTAAAATTGGGTCTTCTTCAAGCACAAAATAACCGTAAAAATGGGCCATTGATATAACTATGACAAGAAAAGGAAAATAAAGTTTTAAACAGAAAATGGTTTGCAAGGGTGTTTAACAAAAAAATTGATACAATTTTATGTTAACACCGTTTCTTCACCTTGCAGCAAATTTTTTGTAACAGCGAACCGGTAAGCAGAACGAAAAGGGGTTTACCGCTTAAATTGGAGAACCTCCGAACGAAAGCCCCCATGGAAGTGGAATCATCTGTATCTCAATTACGTCAACGAAAGAATTTTCCACTTTTACGGGAAACAACCAATCCAATAGAGTCATTTGAAGACATTGAAGTTGATTTTCACTCTTCAACACTAGGAATAAAAGTAAGCCCAAAAGAGGATGACCGAGGTTTGCGTGTGTCCGAAGTGACAAAGGACGCAACAGAAAACGTACGTAAACTGATAAGACCAGGTTACGAAATTATTCAAGTGAACGAACATAAAATTGAATCAGCTCCTTTCAATGATTCAGTGGAATTATTCCGTCGTCTGACACTGCCTATCCGAGTGAAATTTAGACCAGCCAAAAACAATTCGCAAAACATGAACAAAACCGACAAAGGACATCATCACCACGACCATCATCACCATCACAATCACTCACATCGTGGTGATGATGAAGATGACAGTTGCGCCATTGCTGGAGTGTTGTGTTTATTTGTGCTTGTTTTTATGTTTGTAGTATTTCTCCTTTTAAATGGATTTCCAACCATGAGTCTCTCTACAAAAATGTGAACCCTTTCACCAATCTTTTTTCTTTTTTTTCGAAATACTACTTCCAAATCTTGCATCAAAATTAACCCCAATCAATCTCAAAGCTCTATTTCGTAATAGTTTTTCCACCTCTTGCAATTTTTTCCAACAATTGTAGGATTGATGCACTGTTGATTTTTATTTGTCTTTGATTAGCATTACTCTTACCACAAAAAATAGCTTTTTTTGTGCATTATAACTTGATACTAATTTGTATTAGTAAATTTCTAGTTTCTTGTTGTAATGATGATAAAAATGTTTAAAATATTATAATGCTTGCAGAAACACTAATAAACGTATAATTGACAGCGTCACCTGCAAAAATTATTTGACAGCAATATAAGAAGACAAAATTTGGCAAGAAAACTAGTGAAACATTCTAGTTTAGAAAAAAAGGGCTTAATAGAACCAG